>VWYI01037745.1:0-21745 GCA_013399455.1 Anthoscopus minutus | reverse complement strand
TAGAGACACTGAAGCGTGGATGCAATTTAACATAAAGGTGAGTTATAACATAAAGTGTCATGCTAAATTAGTGTGTATCACAAATTAATTAAAAGCAAATCATATATGATGTTCATAGCGGTTGCTGCTTCACACCATGTTACTCTACTGAAATTACTAGGTTAAGGTGCATAAAATGGGAGTAATTAGGTGATGAGCCAGTCTAATCAATGTATGGCACTGGCATTATGGATTAAAAAAGAAACCACAATTTCCTTACAAAATCAAAGAGTGTTTAGTAAAGATTGCCTTAATTTGAATGTCCTATTGACTGTTTACAGCGTTTGCAGAATTGTTTTAAAAAATCTTTTTAAGTCAATAGACAGAAATGGTCTGTTGAGACAAATAGAAATGCAGACATTATTTGCTTAACATGTTTGTGGCAATTTGGCTGAAACTATCAATTTTGATTCTGAGGGGAATTTACTTTTTGATTGCAAGAGTTGTAGCAACACTGCTAAGAAGATGAAAGCTGTTAAGATTGCAACATATGAATTTGAAAAGTAATCTGTTTTGACCACATCAAATAAAAAGCTATTGGCATTTGCACAATAGGTACCTGCTACAGAACTGAGCTTTGACTGTAATCTTGACCCCTGCTTCTACAGCATTCTGTGAAAATAAATGACTTGGCAAATTAAATTCATTGTGATAAATGCAAGCTCAGTTGCTTGCATAGTTTCAAGTGTGTATAAATAGCTTCAGAATGGTGCTACCTAGTTTCATATTTTAATGTTCTCTTTGATATTGTCTTAGTATAAAGTTTTTGTAATGCATGATTTCTCTGGGCTTTTCTTTTGCTGCTATTAACATGCGTATATGAGAAAAATTTCAGAAGCTGACCTTTACTGCTATTAAACAGTAAATGCTCATGCTTTCTTACATTTTTTGGAACTCTCATTCTTAATTGGTCTACCTACAGCTCACACACTTCATGTTTCTAACATTGGAATCTGTTATGTTACAGATCAGATTGTCATCAGATCAGTCCTTTAAGGCCAGCTTTGATCCTGAAATACAAGTGGACATTGTGTAGAGATGTATATGTTGCCTGAGTATGAGCCAGATCAGGTCCAGCCAAACCTGGCCATGTTTGTCTGGTTTTGTGTCCAAGTTAATTAGCTGTGCCAGCTATCAGGGCTCCTTACTTCAGATTCAGCATGGCCGTAGCATGTCCAGACTGTACCAGAACAGGCTTGTAGGCTTCCAAAGCACTGGTTTGCACCTTCTGCATTACCACAACAGACTTCTAGCTCTGGCAATTCACAATGTTCACATTATAGCCTTGTTTGTACTGTTCACAGAGAGAAGGAAGTCAAAAGCTTTTAGGACTAAGTAGTCTTAACACTTTTAGAAAAGATGAGCCGTAAGTTCATCTTTAACGACTGCTTCTCCTTGTTCTAGTATCTCAACATGTCAGAGTGCCATGTCTGGTTTTTTCTATTGTTTCTTTCATCCTGAGAGTATATATATATGTGTTTGTGTGTGTTTGTGTGTGTGCATCACTGGCAGTTTACATCACTGAAATTCACTTTAGTTTTAAAGCCTTATCAAAGTGTCAGCACAAAAGAGTCTGTTCTTTTGTGTTTGTCCTAAATATCCTGCCAACAGGATTTTTATAAACAACCTACTCTTTTGCAATGTCTCCCTAAAGCAGTTTATAAGGATATAACTTTGAAAGGCAAAGCCTCTTTGGAAATAAGCATTTTTGTGCTATCACACTAATTTGACGATGTACCTTCGAAGTTAGACATGTTCCTAACAACATGAGAAGTGTGTTTGTTTTCCTTCTTGATGACTGACTAGTGCTGTCGTTGAGATACGCCTCTGACTCTCTAAGTACAAGGACAAGGCAAAGTTTTCATTTCTGTGCCAAGAAACCTGGGACTAAAGCTCCTAACCTTTCTCCTCTGATTATTGTAACTTCATGCCAGTGAAATCTGTGGGCTTGAACAAAAAAACTCTTAGAAAACTTCCTCTTATTTCTCTAAGAGGAACCATTAAATTTGCAGTAGTCTCTCTTCAGAGTGATTACTAGATTAAAGGTCTACTGTAAGTGAGCCTGCAGTCATTGAGCAGAGTGTTTTCCAGACATGACCTGAGAGAGACAATGCTTTCCCTGTTAAGAGCTTGGCTTTGCTCCTTCCCCTGGGGAGCTACTAACACAGCTTACAGGAAATGAATTTAGAAAACATTTGTAAGGATTTGTTTCCTAGGATGGGTAACCATGCAGAATGTGTCTTTCATTGAACATACATGCCTCAAAAAGTGTGAAAAACTCACTCTGAAGTACAAGGCAAGCTAGCTGAGGGTTTAGATATTATTTTGTTTGGCTGTGACTACAAGATTGAATATTGTGTAAAGATTCTTCTTCAGCAGCAGTAAAGCAAGTGTTAGGATAATGCTGTAAGAAATAAAACAATATTTATTTTATGCCTTCCATCTAGTTTAAATATTAGATCATCTAAGTTCCCTATGTAGTCAGTAAGTAGAAGTGAATGCTTTCACACCTCCTCAGATTTTTCGGATTACAGTGAGTAAGCCATTCTACCTGTCTTCCTGTATGCTCATTGTGCTGGGAAACCTGGAATGGCCTATCTTTGTCCTTGCAAACTGAGAGCAGGCAGCCTCCATGTGAGTACCTCTCACAAAAGTGCTTAAAATGAGGTGCAGCCAAGTCCAGACCAAGTTCCGGAACCACTGGGATATAAGAACAAGATTACACTTGGGAAAGAGTGCTGAACTCTAAGTATACCTGTTTAAGAAATTACATGTATTAGAATTGATAATTTTTAAACTGCCTTTATCTAACTATTGGCATGTTAATAACCAGTTTGTCTTAGTAGGCATTCTGTATTTTTATTGTCTAGAGGCTGGGGAATTCTTTGTCCATCTTAAGAATTTAGAAGAACATTTTATGTCTGAAATGACACATTGCTTTGCAGATCTAATATCCAGTGCTTCAATATCCCTGTAAATAGAGCTCTCATCGAAGTTAAAGTAGTTACACAAAAAGTACAGAGGGTGTATCCTGTTCACTCATTAAAAATGTTTCAGATAAGAGTGTTGCTGTTCCAAGTGTAAAAACAGCTGCTGACAAGCCAGCCTCTCTGGCCAAATAAAGTAAGATTGATGTGTGTGCACACTAATACACACGTGTTTAAATACACATACTCTTGAATTTAAAAAAAAAACAAAATTGTAACTGACAACATTTTCATCTTCCAAAGTTAGACTTCTTCCAAGTTGGTCTTTCATCATGCAAAGGTTGATGGCTTTTATAATGCTTAAACAGGTCTATGAATCTGCACTATTTTTCTGTAAATTCATTCAGTTCCATCAATTTGTTACACTATTTCAGTTTTAGCAGATAAGTAGGGAGGCAGCTGTAGGTTATTCATTGATGAGAAATATTAAGGGAGTTCTTTTTTTGTTTGTTTGTTTTTGGGTTGTTTGGTTTGGTTTGGATTTTTAAACTTCATTAGTTGTGAAATACAGGAAAATCTTGAATGCAGAAGAGAAAATTCCTTTCTCCAAAATTTACAATTTCACTCTTGAATACAGTTCCAAAATGCTTTTTAACTGCTGCTTTCTCAGATAAAATGTTGGCTTAGTAATAACTGAGTAAATATTTTATATTATTTCTGATTAGTTTTAATAAGTTGCTATTTTACATTGTTCAGCAATCTACCAGAAGAGATCATTGCGTACACTGTGGTGATTCTTCAATTCAAAAACATTAATCCTTTGTAATAGAAGTCATAGCTGTCACATCAGACATATAACCTTATAAAAGTCTGACTCACAGAAAGGATGGTCCCAACTTTCACTTACCATTAAAAAGTACTATGTATCCTCCTTTTATCAAGTTGTACCTTTTCTGTAAGCAAAGCATAGCTCTGTAGAGCCATAACCTTTTCCAGTCATTTCCTTTGAATTTTTTGGTTTTTTCCTATGGCTGGTGAAGGGGAAGTACCCATAGTGCCACTCATAGAGCACTAAGCAATTGCTGTGATCTTTGCCGACTGAATTCAAGTTGGCTGTGTGCTGTCAGGTATTTCAAATGCATTTGTGATACTGTAGCCTCGTGATTCTAACAAATTCTCACAAGACAGCGTAAGAAAATTGTGATGAAGTGTGAGGAGAACTTGAGTAGGTCTGCCTACGCTTGAGGTAGCGGTGATTTCTGCTTTGTAGTGGGAAAGCTGAGGTACTGGCTGTGCATAATTAATCTTGCATGTTTGAAGCAGGAATGGAAAGGATAGAAAAGGGGAGATTATATACATCCAGGATGAAGCTGGGATATGTTTTTAAGGCTGTTTACGTTGTAAAATTACTGTGGGTAGGACAACTGGAAAAGGGAGGAAAAAATGAAGCTAAACAATGTGTCTGGTAAGTGGAGTAGTTCTTAATCTCCTTTGCTTTTTGCTCTTTCTTATGAACTGTGGAACTTCAGTATTAAGATAAAGACTGTTCGCATTTCAGTTCACATGAAATAAGATTGATTTTGTTTTAAATGCTAGATGTGGGAGAACTAAAATTAAGTATTTTCCCCTTTAGTTAGCTGGAAAGTGTTACCAAGAGTAGCTCCAGTTACATGTCATGTTCCAGTCTGGTTTTAGCAACAGGAATCTGTGAGAGCATTCACATTAAAATTTCATTATCTGTATTCACCTTGGTATATTTGCACCAAAATGAAAAATGCAAGGAATTTCCTGGCTTTTGTGCAGGACTCAACTAAAACAAGTTTCATGAGATACCACATTTGGTTTTGTACACAGATTCATATATGCTGACACAAAAAGTTGAAAATGTAAGAGGCAAGAAAAAGAGCACAGTGCTGATACAATTGCTATCTAAAACCATGCAAACCAATACCTGGAAAGAAGCCAAAAATAGCTGGAAGAATTCTAAACCTTAGTAAAAGAAACTTTATTTCTCTTACTTAGATAAGAAAAGCATTCTGCATTGTTTAATGTGGATTTTATGGTCTCTTATTAACTCCAGTATAAGTTAAAGAAGCATTTATGGACATCATTCCTCTTTCACCAGAACCAGCATTCTACTTTGGAAGTGATGAATACTATGTTGATGAGAGTGCTGGCTACGTTGAGGTCCATGTCTGGAGGACTGGAACCGATCTGTCCAAAGCTGCCTCTGTTACGGTGAGGTCTCGCAAATCAGAACCTGTCACTGCAGAGGGTGAGTTATGGCTTCACTCTAGTTTCAGACTGCTCCTACACTGCACATCCTGGCACACACTGATGGCACTTGCTGCTGGTTCAGTGGGCCTTGGTACAGTTTCAACCACATAAAATGAAAATTTTATGTGCCGTGCTCTTAGCAGATCTCTTCTTCTTAGAACAAATTAAGTGGTTACAGAATTTCAGAGAAACAGGAGTAAGAGCCACTATGAAGCATAGTGCTAAGAGAAATGCCTTTAAATCCTCATATAAAGACTGCTACAAAGGCAATTGATTGCTGCCTCAAGAGCATGCTCTGGGCATGGTTATGATCACTGGAGGCATGCTGAGTTTGCTTCTCTTAATTTTACAGTAGGCAATGAGAAATCACTACCTATTACCCTGTTCAGGAGCAGCATTGTTTCAGCTTTGTTATTCTTGGATGCTTTGGCAGAACCTTTGTCTGCAGAATCAAGTGTTAGCATATTTTTTTTCGCAAAACACATCATAATGTTTAAACTAAGATAATCATATAGAATATGAATAAGAATTATTTTATTAAATAATAATAAAAATTATTTTCCTTAGATGCTTTCCATGAGTGTAATTTTACTGTTATTTCAGGGCTACCAAAACATAATATATATGTATGATAAATGCATAACACATATATATTTTTCTTATGAAAAAGAAAATTATTAAGTCTGAAAAAATACATGATTGCTTCAGTTCTGAACTTGCTTTTATGATCTGATATCTTTATCAAATCTTGACTATTTAAGTTATTTTATTTCTGGTAAAAAAATATCTTTCCTTACAGTAGGCATCTTCATTCATTGTGCCAATACCTCTAGGATTAAAATCTGGGAATGGCTCAGCTCTTGAGCTCTTCTAGTCTGTTGGTCACAGCATGAAAGCTCTGACATGGCTGTCTGCCTGTAAAAACCATAAACCTGGTTCTTTGCCTTACAAAAGGCAGCAGTAGATCTGCTGCTCTGAGCTGTCAGTCCTGGAATCCTGCCTTAGAGGCTTAACTCTAGGGAAGTACAGCAATAGGGCTTTTAGGTAAGTACCCATCTGATGATGGCCTTTAATCTGGCCAAATTTTGTCAAATTCACAGACTTCCAAACCTGATTTCAATTTCAGTTGAAGTGTTTCCCCCAAAGTTCTGTTTCAACAGTTCTGCTGTTTATTCTCCTCAAAAACTAATGTTTAAACTGAGTTTTTCCCTAAAGTCCTGGATACCTTTAATGCCTCGGTTCCAAGATAGTGTCATGTTTTAGTCAGTATTTTGTTTTGTTTTACTTTCTTCTCATTGACATGTTGTGGACTGGTTTGCTTTGCTTAAAAGAAAACAAACCCAGATCAATCTTCCTTTAAGAGTATGGTAGAAGACCTTACCTGATATGCTCTGAGCAGAATTTGATTTGGTTTTTTTCCATCATTCCGTTTTAAACAACTCCTCTTAACAGCAATTCTTCCCCCAATCAGCTCATTGGCCTTCTGTCCTCTTTTTACATTTATCTTAAAACTTCCATCTTTGTTACAAAATAATATGAAATTTCTTTCCAAAAGACTTTGCTTCATCTCCTGAGTCTCTCTCAAAGTTTTTTGCTTACTTTCATTTTTCACTTCAAGCAAGTTTCATTAGTTTTTCTGTTGGTTTTCAACAGAACAGAATCAGCTTCATTTTTTGACTCGAATCATCATTGAACAAAAAATAAATTTATATTGACTTATTGTGCAGTCCGACTTAAATGACCAAAAGATAGTTTTGCTTTACATGAATGCCAGAATTTGGCAAATACCAAAGTTACAAAGGAAAAATATTTACCTACAATTAACTGCCTAATGATAGATATTTTTATTTTTAATTATATGTAACGCTATTTTTATCTCTTTTACATTGGTAGCTGGAGTAGATTATGTAGGCATCAGTCGTAATTTGGATTTTTCCCCTGGAGTCAATATGCAGACGTTTCGTGTGATAATTCTGGATGATCTTGGACAGCCAGTGTTGGAAGGAACAGAGAAATTTGAGCTTGTGCTAAGGATGCCCATGAATGCTGCCCTTGGAGAGCCCAGCAAGACCACCATCTTCATTAACGATTCAGTGTCTGATTGTGAGTAATTTTTTTTTTTTTTACTTTTTCATATTTTGGAGATGACGTGTTCGGTCATTGGCTGTCTGGCTGCTTGTGTTCTATATCTGGTGCAATGTGGCATAAGTAAATGTGAAAAGGTGGAAGAAGGATATGATAACTTCTGCAGTGATACTTTAAATGTACTTTCTGTTTTTCTGCCCAGTGCCAAAGATGCAATTTAAAGAATCTCTGTATGTAGCCAATGAAAATGATGGGCAGATTTCTGCCATGATATATAGGAGTGGGGATATCCGATACACATCCACTGTGAGGTGCTATACGAGGCAAGGTTCAGCTCAGGTTATGATGGACTTTGAAGAACGTCCTAATACTGACAGTTCCATCATCACATTCCTTCCTGGTAAGTTCTTGATCTTATTTTAGAAGCCTTTAGTCTACCATGCTGGCTTTTTTTTTTCCTTTGCTTTGTTTGTTTTGTTGTGTTTGAATTGTGTCTTCTCTTAAGGTAGTGCCAAAAAGATCACTCTGGAAAACAAAGGTTTGGTTTCCTTTTCATACACAATGGGATGATGTTGCCTCTATTTTCTTCACTTCTGACTTAGAGGGATAATCAATAAGATCAAAAAGAGTATATCTTCATTTAGGTTCAGCCTGAGTGCCAGGATCTTTTTAATATCAGAAGCAGATTTGACATAACACAGTAGAAGGATCTGCTGTCAGAAAGAAAACTTCAGAACTTCTGCTCTTTGTGTAAGCAGATTTCTGTTAAATACATTTGACTTGCACTAAAATGAGTAATAGATCTTTCAACAGGTATATATCTCCCTAATTCCTGTTTGAACTTTTTCTCCCACCAACGCTTTCCCCAGACCGCCCACCAATATCACGTACTTAATGTCTTACATCGGGGATGAAATGCAAATAAATCAAATGTTACTATGTTGAAAGAATATTGCCTAATTCTTTCTACTTGTGCAGAAGGCAGTTTGGTCTTCTAGTCTTTGAAGTTCACATATATGATATTTTTACAAGTCTTAAACAAGTTCTGTCATCAACATGAAATCCTTGGTATGCCCTTATCACAGAAATTACAACCTTCATTTTTCTCTAGACAAGTATCATAGTTCTCTTGAAAAAGTGAGTTGTTCAGTCTTTCTTTATTTAGGGCTGGCCTCAGCTTTTAGTGCTGTCCTGTACTCTACACCTTTGCTATTGCTTCTGTGCAACCAGGAAATAGTCCAGCTAATAAAATTAATAAATCTGGGCCCTTTTAGGAAGTGACTTTTCTTTTTTTGAGTGTCCCCTACCATTTCTCTGCAAAGACAAGTAGCAAAGAGGTCTACTAAAATTATATTTTGTCTCCATAATCTTCATAGGCACGTTTAATATGCAGCAGTTTCATTTAAGTTTTCACATTTCCCATGTAACAATAAGCAGAATGAGTATTTTCCATTTTTTTTCTCTTCCTGAGGGATAGTTTATTTTCTATAGTGAGGGGAAAAGGCAACCTCAGTAAATGAACACAGTCACAATCCTGGTCTGGCTCTTCATCTTGAAGACTCTTGATCTTATTTACATGTGTAATGATGAAAAAATACGGTAAATTGACTTCATCTTTCTCCTGCTGTGCTGTTCCTTTTGTCTGGGGTGTAGGAGTCAGTGCCAAGATGAAGAGCCCACCAAGTCATGCTGTGTGCCAGATACTGAACACCATTCATAGGTTTTGCTGCTTGTGTAGAAGGCATAAGACAAGGTGTTCAAGTTCCTGAACATCTAGTGAGTCAGGGTACATTAATTTTTGAGTGCAAAAAATTGAGAGGTTTGATACTCCAAAGCATTTTTAAGGCAATATTCACTGTCACTTGGAATCAGTGGGAGTTCAAAGGACTTTAAAGTCGAACGGAATAATATAAGTGAAGATCTACACAGTTGAAGAGTGTCCAGTCAAAAGAGACTTGAAATATAAAACTTCAGGACAAAATTACCATTAGTAATGGTAATTAGTAATTAGTATAACCATTAGAAAGGTTTTATTACTCTGTTCCCTTGTGCAAGTACTTACTTTTTAAGTGCAGTCAGTAGAAGAAGTCACTGAGAGGGAGCATTTTCATCTTAGGTAAAACAAAAGGACTAATACATGTAAAGTGGACATATCAAATAGAAACTTGTCTTACAGAAGTCCCAAAATGGGAGATTCCACTATAATGAATTTCCATTGAGAGGTAATGATTGCCATTCTGCTTTCCCTGCTGTCATTGCTCATTAACTTGTATGATGTCAAGGTGGATGCCTTGGGCAGCAGGAGCAGCCTGCAATGCCTTGGGCTTGGAGAGAAGTGCTGTATTAGAGCAAAGTTCTTCCTGATACTACCTTCAGAATGATTGCAGGTGAAACTGAGAAGCCTTGCACACTGGTGCTTATGGATGATACTTTCCATGAGGAGGAGGAAGAACTACGCCTGGTTCTTGGCACTCCAAGAAGTGATTCTTCCTTTGGTGCCTCTATTGGCGAGCAAAACGAGACACTGATAAAGATTCGGGATGACGCAGACAGTAAGAGAATAGTTTATTGGTACTGGCTTTTGGAAGCCCGTTTGCATACTCTAAAGCCATTTTTCTTCTTCTAATCACAGAGGCTATTATTAAGTTTGGTGAGACCAAATTTAGTGTGAGTGAACCAAAGGACACAAGGCAAGTAGCAATTGTGAAAATCCCAGTGCTTCGTCTGGGAGACACCTCCAAAGTTTCTGTTGTGAGAGTTCATACAAAGGATGGATCTGCTACTTCTGGAGAAGACTATCACCCTATATCAGAAGGTAGGCTCATACTTATCACATCAAACTGTTTTCATTCATGACTGTAACATAATTTTTGAAAACTGAAATGACTTTGTAATTAGAATACTTTGCAACCACATTCCAAAATGCATTTCCCTGTTCAAATTCAGTGTTGACAGATCCCCTGTGGTATACAACAGACAATTGCTGTTGGAATACCAATTATCAGTGAAGATATTTACAAAAGAATTGTGACTCCTTTGAAAACATCTGTGGCTCAAGAAATTATGGAAGATGTGTCAGTTAAACCTTAGTTATATTTGCAGAGTGTAATAATACTCTAAAGAAACATCTGCTTATAGGAAATGATTGTGTGGTAGTTTCTTGAGCAATTCATTAGGATAATGGCATTTGCTGAATGTAGGAATTAATGGATATTTCTTTTTAATTTTCTATGTTCGTAATAATAAAGCTTTCCTTGTATATTTCTCATTTCACTGCCTGCTGCTTCATACTACTAATGAATGAAGAGATAAGTTGTGCAACAGAATGAAAAATTACATAGGTGATAAACTTTCTTCCATTAATGGCCCACCTACATGCTTCAGGCAATGACTAATGGAGTTTGTAGCATTATGTTTTTTTTTCTTTTAAACTTTATTATAATACATTACTCTGTTCTAAGAGTAATCATTCATTGCTGGAGTGTTTTCACAGTTTTGGATAAACTATGTTGGCATCCAATCTAGATGGAATATGTTACTTATCTTTGAACATCCAACAAAACATTGTGCTATATCTTCAGATTCCATAGGAGTGGTATTTGCCACTAATGATATCTGAAGAGGCAATTTGTTAGCCACAAGAAAATCATCAACGCTGAGCTTGCTAATTCCAGTCACTTTGCTCCTGCATTTTAGAGTTTTGCCCTTTCCCCCTGAAAGCCACAGGAACTTTTAGTGTCAGCTGATACTTATCAATATGCACATTACCTGTAGTCATTGTTGTGCTTACTTTCTCCCTGCTGTGCACCAACAGCACATGGGAGCAAAGTTTTCAGGGGAAACATGCTACTGCAGAGCAGTAGGCTCTCAGCCTCTGTCCCTAAGCCTTTGGGAAAGGTCTGTGATGGGCAGAATTATCCCACAGGTTTCAGAATACCTCTGAATTTAGGGAACCATCCTATTCTGCCATAGGTACAAAACCCTTAATTGGGTTTTCTGAAGGAGGTGTGGCAAATTGAAAATCAACAAAATTCTTAGCTGTCACACAGCTGGCTTAGTAACACTTGGGATTGGAAGGATCATTAGATCTCGTAATCAGACTCACTGTAGATACAAGATTCTCCCAGTTTTCCCAAATTACTTCTGTATTGATCCAAATAACTTTGGTTGGAGAAAATACATCCTTTAGAAAGGGAATCTAGTCATGGTTTGAAGGCTTTGAAGAGGAAGAGTGTTTCTTAGCATTTTGCTTCACTGATCAGCCTCTATCACCTGACTGCACCTTATTTCCCATATACAATTCAGCTTTGATGTGCTATTGCTTTTTGTGCGTGTCCCTTTAGAGTGCAGAGCTCTTTGTCACCTGGTATATTGTGATTATAGTGGTGTTTCTTTACACCAGTGAGAACATTACTCTCTGCAAGTTCTTCTTGTCCTAAGTTTCTGTTGGTTATTTCTGTACATCTTCAAAGTGAATTTGACATTCTTTAAAAAGAAAAATATTAGAAATGCACTTATTATTTTGGTTATTATCATCCTTTCCAGGTACAAATGTTAAATAGTTTCTCTTTTTATTTCTTTAGTAGTTAATACAGTCAAGAATCATAGTACTCCCTCATTCAGTCAATGTGATGGGTTGATCTTGGCTGGACAGCAAGTGCCCACCAAAGCTGCTCCATGACTGCCCCTCAGCTACAGAGGAGAGAAAAAATATGACAGAAGGTTCATGGGTTGAGATAAGAAGAGGGAGAGTTCACTCACCAATTATCAGCACAGGGAAAACAGACTCAGCTTGGGAAAATTAGTTTCATATATTACCAATCAAACCAGAGCACAGTGATGGGAAATAAGACATTCCTCCCACCCCTCCCCTCTTCTTGGGGTTAACTTCACTCCCAAATTCCTTACCTCTGACAGACTCAAGCGAATGGGGGCTGCAATCTGTTTATCACATGTTATTTCTGATGCTTCTTCTTCCTTACACTCTTCCCTACTCCAGCATGAGGTCCCACCCACAGGAAACAGTTTTTCAAAAACTACACTATGGGTCCTTCCCATGGTCTGCAGTTCTTCATGAACTGCTCCCATGTGGGCCTCACGAAGTCACAATTGATCATGGGTCCTCCATGGGCTGCAGGTGGATCTCTCCTCCACCATGGGCTTCCATGGGCTACAGGGGCACATCCCTGCATCACCAGAGTCTGCACCAGGGCCTGCAGGGCCCAGCTCTGGCTTCTGGAGCACCTCCTGCCCCTCCTTCTCCACTGGCCTTGGTGCCTGCCTCACATATTCCCACTCCTCTTTCCCAGCTGCTGTGGTTCGGCAGGTTTTTCCCTTGTTTAATCTGTTGTCCCAGAGGCACTACCACAGTCACTGCTGGGCTTGGCCTTGACCAAGCCCACCTTGGTCCACCTTGGAGCCAGCTGGCATTGTCAGATACAGAGGCTGTTTCTGGCAGCTGCTTGCAGAATCCACCCCCGCAGACCCTCACTACCAAAGCCTTGCCGTGCAAACCAAATACAATCAGCTGAGACTGAACTTCTTATCACCGTGACTTACGAAGTTTTTTGAGAGACAATGATTTTTGAAATACAATACTCTTGTGCAGCTACAGCTTTTTTTCTTATTTTTGATATATACTATTGTATTTATTACATTTTGTTGGAAAAAGACCTAATAATGCTATTTATTTAGAATTTTTCAGTCTTTTGGTCATACACGTATGTTTAGTTACAGATAATTTTCAAAACATTAAGTTCCATTAGACTAAATCTTGAGCTTTGCAAATGTCTTGATTTGTCTTATTTTCAGTGATTTCCACATATGTCCACTGCTTTTTAGTATTATTATTATTATTTGTGGCACCAAATAGGTTAAACTAAATTCAAAAACAACTGTAATTTGAAAAGTGCGTATTAACTACCATCTCTCATGGCTGGTAGAATCACAGCTTGTTACAAACAAATTTATTTTTAAATGTCTCATGTTTTCAGAAATCGAGTTCAAGGAGGGTGAAACACAGCACTTTGTGGAGATTGAAGTTCTCTTTGATGGAGTAAGGGAGATGAGAGAAGCCTTCACTGTTCATCTAAAGCCTGATGAGAACATGGTTGCAGAAATACAGGTAACAGGTTCATGCAAAGTCCTGAACAGCAAAATCTGTAAACAGACCTCTTACTTACTTTCTGCCTCATCGTTTTACTCTTCTTTTAAGATTTATTCACACCATCTTGGCTGGTATATTAAAAGACAAGAAGGCCATCCTAGCTGTCAAAGTAACATTTAAAATAGTTTGTTGTCCAGGCAATAATGTTGATGGGGCCATAGAGTCAATGAAAGACTAAAGCCTTCAGGATATCGTTCCAGACATATTCTTCTCATATAATCAGTCTTAGAAACTTATGTCCTCTTGGAAACACTTTCTGGCAATACAGTATAACCTCTATCCTGTCAAAAGAGCAATTTCAGGTGAAATATGACTGCTGCCAAAACCATTTTAATATTATTCTTATTGTGTAAGATGAAATAGCCACGCATTCATGTTATTTAGGATTATATCTTACATACTTTTAATGTAAGCAGTATATTCCTCTGATTTGGCATAAAATGTTCTTGAAACTCCCTGTCTCCTTCATCAGTGTCACACCATATATAATCTTACTCCAGACAATCAGACAGAAGAGACATAGCCTTTGCTGATGACAAATATCCCATTTCCACCAGGCATTAAAGCATACAGTGTACATATGGGGTTCTACCAGAATACTGAAGTGATAACAAAAAAACTGGGAGACAAGGTTGAAGGTCTGGGATCTTCACTGTTCTGAAAAGAAAAAATTCATTTTATCTCTTCCTTTTGCACTCTGCAGAGTACTTTCAGTGCCTCAACCCTTTCTCAATAGCTTGCTCATCCAGTTGAAGTTTTAGAACTTCTTTTGGAACAATGTTTCAAGGATATGTTTTGGAACAAGGCTATATTCTGATTGATGTCCAGCTTGTTTAAATTTTCACAGAGAACTGTTTCTGTGCTTTTCATTGTCAGACAGCCAAGGCCATTGTTTACATCGAAGAAATGAACAGCATGGCAGATGTCACCTTCCCCTCTGTCCCCCAAGTTGCATCTCTGTTGATATATGATGATACTTCTAAAGCCAAAGACAGGACCAGTCCCATTGCTGGCTATCCTGTCATCTGTATCACAGTGAGTATCTCTGTGCAAAAACAGAAGAAAATCAGTATATGGATTTTGTTCAGTGGATTGTAGGCACTCAGTATCAATCCATATGGTGATGAGTCACACATATTAGTCACACATTAGTTCAAGATATAATTATCCTTAGAGTTAATCTAATTTGTCTGGATAATGAATCTGCTTTCAGGAGGACAAAAAACATAGAAAGATGTTTCACTTGTTCCTCACTAAGACTAGTTTGATATTGATACTCACACTGTGTCTGTGATTGCATGACCTTAGTATTTCCTGCATTATCCTGCCTTAATTTGCAGAGTTAAAATGACTGGAGATAACAGATGAGCCATTGTTTTCAATAAGCACCACAGACTGTAAAATGAGCACTGAAGGAATAAAGACTTCTTTCACTTTTTTTCACTAGTAGTTTTGCAACTAAAAAGTTTATATAAATATTCATATAGCTTGAAGAATGTTTTGTCTATCTTCAATTTATTTTTTGCAAATTCCTTTTGCACAGGAATGTCACAAGTTGAATGGCTCTTCTAAGTAAAAAAAGAATGAAAGAAAAGAAATCTTTAAATGCAAAGTGTATTTCCAGAATTAGATCGACAGGAGAAGTTAAAATTAAAGTAATACATGGGAGTGTAGTTTGTGCTTTCATCTATAAATCAATTTAAAATATTTTTTATTTTAGTTAGCATAATTAGATGCTCTTAATCTACCCTAACAGTCCAAAATACATCACTGTCAAAATAAGGTGATTTCTTGTGAGATTTAGTGGGATTGTCAGTTCCATGTTGTTGAGTTTTGTGATTCTTGATGACTTAAAACTCCTTTGCCACAGAGCAAATAAATTCTTAACACGTGGGCCTTGTTCTGCAGGCTTGTAATCCTAAGTATGAAGACTTCGACAAGACTGGTTCTATATGTGCCAGTGAGAACATCAATAATACTCTGACACAGTACCGGTGGCTTGTGAGTGCCCCCACTGGCCCTGATGGTGTGACCAGCCCCATGAAGGAGGTGGACTTTGACACCTTCTTCACCTCCTCTAAGATGATTACACTCGACTCCATTTACTTTCAAGCTGGTTCTCGTGTCCAGTGTGCAGCTCGGGCTGTGAATTCAGATGGGAATGAGGGTCTTGAGCTTATGAGCCCTATTGTCACTATAAGCACATCAGAAGGTAAGACATCATCACCTACTGCAGAATTCACAGGTCTCTTCTGGATTCCAAATTCAGTCCTAGCAAAAGCTGGTTACATGGTCAGGTGTTTTAATATTACCATCTCAGCTTTTCTTCTGTTGTTCATAAAGGTGGTGCAAAAGCTGTCTTGATGCAGCAAAGCATTGTATAAAGAAAACGTTTTTTCTCTCTCCTAATTCTCCATATCCTTAAATAATAATCCACACAGCAAACTTGTATGTTCATGAGAACAATATATAACAGGCAATGGAATTAGTGAAACCTCGTTTCTGTTGACTTTTGAATTCAACTGCAGAATAGTCCTATTGGGCATTGGAGAATCCGCATGGGAGTGGTATAGGAAAGCCTAAACAGAAGAAAAACTTAATTTGGCATTCAGGCTTTACTGGACACCTGAGAATTGATGTCTTCCTTGACTGAGGACTAAAGCAACTGGGCCAAATAACAGAGCATGGACAAAATTTTTCCCCAGTTAAAACATTCATAATTATTCATCCTTCTCATTGTATGAATCAGACTGGGTTTGTTATTGTAATTATGCATTATTTGGATTATGCTTGACAAATTAGGAGAGCTAATTAGCTTAGGCTCAGCACTGAGTTTTCATGCATAAATTACTTTCAGTACCTGATCTTACTTGTCATGTGGAAGGAAGTGCAGTGATCAAAGCAACCTGCAAAAATCTTGAATATTTTCCACTTTGAAGATGCCTGACCTCCAGTGCATAGACCAGACTCTCGAAAGGAATTCAGATTATGCAAAAAAAAAAAAAAGTATTTACTCTCTTTAACAATGTTATTTGCATTTACGGGAAAAAAAACCCTAAAGCCACTGACCAAACCAACCAACCAAAAAAGCTGTCATGTGCAGATAAGAAATTTTGTTTCATCCTGATGGAAGTTTCCAACTTGGAGGTGTTGAGCAAGATGAGGTTCTCCGGAACCAAGGCACTTTCCAAGAGGAAGGCCATGCTGCCTCTTTTCTTGAAATCCCTCTGAAAAGGACAAAGAGAAGTGTTTCAGTTTTCCACATCTGCTTGTTTCTTACTTGGAGTACCTTGTAATCCTTTGGCCATCACATGACAAACCAACCAGAATGCAGACACTTCTGCATCGAGCTATGCAACTAGAAGTTGCATATATCTCAGATCATATGATTACAAACCTAATTTTCTGGTCTTACAAACTTGGACTAGTACTGGAACATTAAATTAACACTAGAAAGGATTACCAAAATAAGTTACATGTTCTCCTTTCTTGGAGAAATTAAAAATTAAAATTAACAAGGCCTTAAGGCAAACTTGATCCTGCTTTGGATATGGCTCTATTCTAAGCAGAATATTTCTACATATCCTTCACAATCTTTCTAACTACACTTCTGTTATTAATGGA
Source organism: Anthoscopus minutus (assembly GCA_013399455.1). Taxonomy (NCBI): domain Eukaryota; kingdom Metazoa; phylum Chordata; class Aves; order Passeriformes; family Paridae; genus Anthoscopus; species Anthoscopus minutus. The sequence goes on along the minus strand of VWYI01037745.1, from coordinate 4,627 downwards.
TCAGGAGGCTCATCATGTCAGTGAGGGCACATCACTCACTGCATACTCCAATCCAGTTCCAAAACCAACTGAACATTGGTCAGGTATATTCCATGAAACTTAGGATGGTGGGAGGAATTAAAACATATGCCCCTGAAGACCTCTGTAAGAAATATGGTGCTGGGCACTGGCTTTGCAAGTAAGGGTAGCACATGCAAATGAAGAGACACTGATGCAATATCATCATCTTGTTCTGAAAATGTGATCCTGTTGATCAAGTAATCATTTCTGTTTGGGTCTTCTTTTGCATAGATTTCTGTTGAAACCTCTGGAAAATGCTTCTTAAAGTGTTTAGTCGCCTGTTGGAGTCAGAGGCACAGAAAATATCCCCTTATCTGTGCTGACAGGCTCTAACACCCAGGAGAGCACAGAGTTTAGCTTAAAACCATGGAGAAAGCTTCTAAAGCTGAGATACTAATAGTGTAGGTATGTAGGTTAGATAGAATCATGTTAAGTCACAGGGTGAAAAAGAGAAAGTTTGAAGTTTAGTTATATTAGTATATGGCATACAAGATGGAGGATCTAGGGTGTTGTCCTTTTTCATCTTCTTGTGTCCCTTCCTTCTCCTTCATCATCTAATTCTAGGGGTTTTTGGGTAGTGTGGGGTGACTGGATAGTGGAGGCCACATGCCAGTTCCCAAGTGGCCGTTGGGTCCTTAAGACAAGTTATTTGGCATTTGATTATTGGGCAAATAGACACATAAAAGCTGTGGGAGAGATTCCTCTGTGTGCCATTTTTCCTCTTTCTAGATTAGTGTATGTAGCTCCTTGTAGTTTGTGTCTATGTAACATAGATAAGAAAAGAATAAACAACTGAGACCAAACAAGAAGAAATGAGCCTCTCTCTCATCAATCCTGCAATGAATACCTGAGCCTCAAGGCGTTTGGCATGCCCCCAGCACCTGTCCTTCAAGAAAATTCTCATTGTTTTGTACACCTGTTCCGTGGAAGAAAAATAGATCTAAAAGAGTGCAAGGGAAAATATAGATTGTTTCCTATGGGCATAAAGTAAGGTTGCTTTCTCTTTTCTCCATTAGGTCTTTGTCAGCCTCGTATATCAGGAGTAGTTGGAGCAGAGCCATTCTCTGCCAAACTGCGCTACACTGGCCCAGAAGATTCCCACTATGCCAACCTCATCAAACTGACAGTCACAATGCCACATATCGATGGTATGAGAAAATAAGCTGTGGAGTTAGGAGAACTTATACAATATGCTGTTATTTGAGCTATTTTATTGATCAGGTTATTTTAAATAGACAGGTTAATGATGTATTCTTTTAACAGTAGGACCAAAGAAAAATGTTACAAATAAGTGCAGTTTGCAACAAGATGCATAAGATACTGTATTGATACATAGTCTCTGGTGTGAAGAATAGCATTTTCAGATTAACTGCATAATTTACATAAACTGGGCTAGACCTAAGCTTTGTAAAACTCCTTTGAAGTGCATAGAAATATACCATTTAATTACTATTCACAGTATATTTTCCTTTAACAATAGGTTGTATATTACTATATTTAAATATTTATATATTTATAAATATTTTATTTGCCTTTTCATAGTATACAGACAATTATTGTGGGTAAAATTCCTATACATGCTTGGCATATCAACTTTCTTTGAATTCTAAAGTACAGTACTTGGTGTAAGTACAAAATACAAAAGCACTGCATAGCATGCTTAGTGTTTGACAAAGTCTGGCTAAATTAAGCAGGTCTGACAACTGACAAGTAGTGATAGTTCTATAAATTAATGTTTTTAGGCATGCTGCCTGTTATTTCTACAAGAGAGCTCTCCAACTTTGAGCTGACACTAAGCCCCGATGGAACTAGAGTTGGAAACCATAAGTGCTCCAACCTATTGGATTACACAGAAGTAAAGACCCACCATGGTTTTTTAACTGATGCTACCAAGAATCCAGATGTGATTGGAGAGACCATTCCCTACCAGTACAGCCCAACAATTAGAGGCTTCAATACCTTGCGCTTTTACCGCAACCTAAACCTGGAAGCCTGCTTGTGGGAGTTTATCAGCTACTATGACATGTCCGAGCTCCTCACAGATTGTGGAGGCACCATTGGGACAGATGGACAGGTATGGAACTGGAACTTGATCTTGTACTGTGTTCTTGTAATAAAATATTTCTCTTAGAATACATCTGTGTTAGTAGAAATAAGAGAATAATTCGTTCTGATTGAAATTTGTTATGATTTTCTCCCAGTACAGTTCTGGAGTATTTTGGAGCAAATCAATCCCCCTTTTACTGTACAGTGAGCCAACTTAGTATTTTCTTAAAATGAAAGCCTTCTGAAGAATTGCTTTTAGCACATAGATAGATATTACATGGGCTATGTAATATTTGTTGTGGTATATCTTAAAAAGCAGTTTTAAAATATTGTGGAGTGACTTCTTGCTGATGACAATGGACTGCAGTGTCCTACCAACAGCTTGGCTTCGCTGATCTCTTGCCATCAGTGCAGACAGCACAGTGGTCTCACATTACCCAGGAGAAAATTACTTGTTCAGAAAGCAAAAGAAGCTGCCAATGTGGAATGGCTGAAGAACAGAGCTGTGAAACTGGTTGGGGAGTTAAATGCAAGAGATGGGAGAGAACTTCAGGTGTACTTTGGAAAATTATTTCTAGAAATCCATAGTAATGTGAAAGGAGAAGGGTGCAAGACTTCTTCTGGAGCAGTGACAGCTAAATTAATCCCTCTGTTTTTCCTGTATAATTGCTATATAAGCCTGTCTGATCCCACTCGGGCTCTGGGGTACAGAGGCTGTAACTATGAAGTTTATGTACAGAAAAATATATTTGGGGAACAATCCTATAGGCTGGAAGAAAGACTCATATCAGAGAAGTCTATCCACACTAGCTCACTGTCCTGGTACTCTAACATTCTTTGTTGAACCACTGTGAAAATAATGAGCTTGCTTTGTGAAATAGCCATAATTTCTCTGCTTTTTTGACAGTTTTCCAGGGATCTATCTTCTATGAGACCTCTGCGAACTTATTTGCACAAATTTTTAGTTTGTTAGTCCCAAATGGCATAAAATAGATGTGGAAAGTGTGTAATTGCCCACAGAAACATATAAGCATGTGCTACAACAGAGCTAATTTACTACTAAAAGTGTAGTCACTGATGGATGTACAGTTATCTAATCAGATAAACTGATTTTTTTTTGTTTTGTTATAATTACATACACATAATTACTCCATGGGTGTTCACAGTAATCATACGGCCAGTCTGCTGGACAAGAAATTGAACCAGGATCTCTTTAGCAGTTGGTTAAAGTGCTAGCCTCCTAACATTCTGCCCCTTTTAACTAGAGATTATATGCTCTAAATCAGAAGACAAGAATAAAATGGAGCTTCTGCCCATCTCAGATACAAAGGCCTTGATGTATATGTTGTCTCACTGCTTTGTCATCAGTTCTGGTTCCTTGTCTGTTAGAGACCAGTTCAAGGTCTCTGCCTTCATGTCGAAAGCTCACTGTCCATGCTCTTCTTGGGCTTGGCCTCTGCTGAAAGCCTCCTCCTCCTCCTCCTCCTACAGGTGCATTCCACAAGATCTATGAAGCTGTCAGAGGGAAAGGGAAGGCATCCAAGTGTGGGATGTAAACCTTACACATTCCCACAAGATAAAAATGACAGCAGTCTTCACTGTTCTTAGAATGATTTCATTTCTTCAACTCATCATTCCTTTGACTCTCTCCTTATGCCCAGGCAATATGCAACCATATATTCTTATTTCCCATACAACACAACCATAAGTACACACAGCTTGAAGCATCTGTAACTATGCAAGCCACTTCTCCCTCAATGAAAAGGAAAGAAGACCTGGTATGAATCCTTTCTATTTTAAATAACTTCTGTGTCCTTTAGAGAAAAGGCTGAATAGCTGCTTTAGACAAGTATGTATCTAAATAAAGCCTATTTATGTCTATACTCATATAAACAGAGGAGGAAATATTTTAGTAAATTGGAAGAACATGTACATTCAGTTTTGGAGGACATGCAGAAGTGGTAACAGGGCCGAAGAAAAGAGCTGTCCTTTCAGAAGTATTATGTACTTTATGAAAGCTCTCTGATTTACAAGCAGAGAGGGATCAACATGAGCTGTGAGGGCCATGAAACTGTAGCTGAAGTCATCCTTTATTGCGTTCTAGGTTGTGAATTAGGTTACAGTGTGTTAAGTGAAATATCAAGCTGAATTACTTGTAGTGGTGAAGTATTGCCCCGCAGCCAGTATGCGCTTCACTGCCCTCCCTGTTTTCCCCACCTCCATGTAATTCTTCTCCAGGTTTGGTCTTTATCTTCACATGACCCCATCCAGCTGAGAGGGGAGGTTGTCAGTGCCCTATCTCTGTGGTTGTCACCATTGTTGTTTTTTTCTCCTTCAGTGAACAATTAATAATCCTCTTCTGTGAGAGGGAAGCTGGCAGCTATGGTTTTCACCATTTTTTTAGCAGACAAAGGAAGTCTAAATTCTATTATACAAACAGAACAGATAAATAACAAAAACACTCTTACCATATTGTGCTACCACTGCAAATTAATATCTTGGATTTACCAGATACTTTGGT
>VWYI01037742.1:0-11313 GCA_013399455.1 Anthoscopus minutus | reverse complement strand
TTTAAGTCCACTCTTCTATTTCATGTCCAGTAATAACAGTCCTTGGAAAGCAAACCATTCCAATCTGACAGCTCAGGTTCTTTTCTGCAATAAAAGTACTACTGCAGCTATCTTCCAGGCCCTATATACATTTCTACAATATCAGGAAGCAGAGCTCTTAAATGGACATTATGTATACAGACCTTTAAAGAAACTTCACTTGGGTGAATAGATCTTATCACCATTACTAGCCTGGGGCAGAATTGCCTTGATTCTTCAAAACATTCCCAAAAAACAGAAGCATCAAAGCACTGATGTGTCCACACTGTGAGATACAAACCACTTGGTTTAGCTGAGACACTACAACATAAGCAGTGCAGCACAGTGGAGATCATCAGTCAGTCATTTCAACCAGCAAAGGCAGCAGAACTAGGACTGACATGATTCAGGCCCCATGTAAATTAGTGGGAAACTATAAAAGAAACAGGTTTCAGAAACAGTGAATTTGGTAGGTAAGATTTTTACCTTTATTGGATTCCTGTAGAAAGACTGCTTCCCAGAAGATGGAAATGACATTGCAATAATTCGATCTGTTGAGAAGACAGCAATCACAAGTAATAGCAGGAAGTCCCCTTCACGTAAGAACTACATGACTGAAAAACATCCTTATGAAATTGCTTATTCTTACCCTAATTATTAGGACAATCTACCCATTTCTGGTAGGCTTTCCTCTACATTTAGCATAGCTAGAGGAAGACAAAATAATGCTTCCCAAAGCATCAGCCACCATCAAGTGTCAGTCTCCACAGAATCAGATGCAAAATACTGTAAGTAAATAGTTTCCCAACACTGCTTCCCTCGGCCTCAGATAAATTTCTATCATTACATACAGCATGTACAACTCTTCTAGAAGGCTAGTTCTGGAGAATACTGTCAGTCAGGAATCCATATTTCAAAATCCCACAGAAAAGAGGTAGGCCTGGTTTGACTTCATACTTAAACTTCATGAGTCTAAAACAATGTCTGTATTTCATGACAAGCTCTTGTTAACTGAAAAACAAATCTTCACAGGACATAAGAAGCTGCAGAGTGACATTTGTTTCCACAAACCAGTAATATAGGTGAGATCCAGATCAAAGCCATCTTTCATATAACGTCTTTTGTTTTCAGAGACCTGTCCAAAAAAAAAAAGTAAGAGTTAATCTTCCACAAGAATGCAAACAATCATCAAGTGTTTCCTGTTACTAGGAAGATCCAACCATCTAGACTCTCCAGTTAAGCTTGAGTAGCAGAGCCTCATTTCATTACAGCATTATCCAAGAGCAAATTCCTTTCTAGGCAGAGTCTCTGTAGAGAATTTTTACCCTTAAATATCAAAATTTATTCCAGTGAAAAGAACACTGCAGATTCTATGAAATGCAGCATGAATCTGTCATTGTTATTTGAGTGTTTGGAGACAGAGGGAAAAAATTATAAAGTTAAGGGTACTATAACCAACACTGCTTATTCCTAAGCAACAGGACACACTTGAAGCTTAAAGTACTACTTGAATGCCTCTGATGAAAATAAGAGGCATTGACAGTGGATAGGGCTTCAACAGCTAGATTGCTTTGTTTGTACCCAAAATAAAGCACCAGCCTTCCACCTTCTCCCATATTAGGGAGAACAGTAAGTTTCCCCTCAAGTGCCACACAAGGTAGAAATTGTCAGTTGAGACACAGGGTGTTGCAATCACTTTGATATGCCAGCTTTCCAGGTCAAGTCGCTGCTTACTTGAGCAAAGCCGAGAATGATAAGGCTTTACTGAAGCCGGAGGCAAAGCTCCAGAGCCCTGTCAGAGACATGGAACAGATTTGCTGCTTGAGCAACACTATCAATTGCAGATCTATAGGTCACGGTCAGTCTTGCTACTTACCACTGATGCTACCTGAAGAAAGCTGGAAACAGTAGCTGTAGCATAGATAAGTTAAGAGGTCAACTTACCATTCTCCTGGTCACCATTTCCAGTTGCTGCTTTTGTGAAGCCAGGCGAAATACTCTTATCAAGATGACAATTCTCAGAATTCGGAGGAAAATAACCATTCTAGATGACAGATCCACCATGTAAGAAAATGGACACAAACTTACAGGCAAAGATTAAAGCTGTTTAAAAGCTGTTTCAGGGAAAGTTTAAAACTTTGTTTCATATGTTGAGCTAGGACATCTCAGGCTGATTTTGGAACAAATACAATATCATGGGTTTATCATTAAGGGTTTTTTGTGAGTACATGTTCTCAACAGCTAAGAGAACTAGGAAATCCCCTGCTTGCTCAAACAGACTTCCACAGGCATGTCTGGCTAGAAAGCAACAAATTCCATTAACATTACCCATGTTATTATCACCAAGCTTTTGTTCCTTGAAGCTTATTCTCAGCTATACATTTAAGTGTATGTAGCCACCTGAAAAATAACTAAAAAGAAGCTAGCCAGGGTAAGTACATCATCACTTGATTAAGAAACCTGAGAACAGATCAGTATATATGCTGTGTTTAATCATTCAGCAATCTGAATACTTGGTTTGGTTTGCAGAACTTTGAACTATTGTTGAACTTTGAAGCAGAAAAGCAGCTTAGATGAGTGGTTCTATCAAAACAACTGAGCAAGAGCAGCTGCTTTCCAACACTCATAGAGACAAGGGCAAACCTATATTCAATTCATTCTTTAAAGAGGTAAGTGAGCATACATTTTAAGCAGCACACACACATTTTAGGTTTTGATACACTTGTGTAAAAATGCTAGTGAACACCAACAGTAAGGGAGACAAAACTCCAGCTGAACAGAGTCTTCTCCCCACTGACACAGAGCTTAAAGTCAGCAAGGTAAGGTTGTCCTGGATACTTGGAAGAAAGTTTCAGTTTCCCTGAGCTTATTCCAAATTCAGTATCACCCTCCTGTTTTCAAAACAGAATTTCATTGGAGCTAGCAGCAAATGAGATGAACCAAAACTGGGGTGAAAACTCCATAACCCCTCTCTCCCCACAACTCTGAGAAACAATTCTTTGAGATAAATGTCATTTGCATTCTGCCCTTAAGGAAGCCAGCCTGTTAAGCATTAGCTTCCAGACTGATATCCAGCTCTCATTCCTCAAAGTCCTTTTATGCAACAGGCTTCAAGGAAACAGTTAACTCATCCCTACACACACTCAGCCAGACCAGATTAGAAAAAGAAACCATACTCCTCCATCAGGGCACGTTACCTCTATGGTCTGCCACTGAAATTTCACTTGTCATATATAAGATCTCATCCACATAAAAGCTGTTCAAATTCTAATTATTCTGAGATGTATCACATGCTTTAAAATTACTGTTTGCTTCTTGAGGAAGGACTCAGGAAAGAAAAGTGATAAACCCCAGTAAGTCTACCAGGAATTAACTGGATTTTGTGGACACTACAGCTTTGTTAGGTGGGAAGATCACCATCTCAGGATTTGGAATTTGGTCAAATCTGAGATATCACCTATTGTCAGGTAGCAATATTTTGGTCAGAACACAATTTTAGAGCCTTTAACAAAAGAAGTCTTACAGAGGGCCTCAAAAATTGAATGGATAAGATGGTAGGTCCCAGGGGTGTCTTCTAAGAGCAGCAGTGTGAAGTTCTCTTTAGGTGAGCAAAAAACCTATTCCAGATTCCCATCAACTTCAGCAAGTCAGAATACAAAGAACTTGCACACACAGATCTACAGCCAGATCAGGGCCAGGGTAGGATCAGACCTACTACTAGCATAGCCTAGTAGAGATAAGAGTGCAGATTACCCAGTCACATTGCTCTTTTCGCCTCCCTTTATCTGGGTGCTGCTATAAGATGAAAGCTGTTTTTTAAAAAAGTGGCCATAGAAATAGGAAGTAGTAACCAAAAACCCCAATAAATGTTTAAGACAGCCTAGGAGGAACCTAGGCAGCAAAAAGTATTTCTTCAACAGTTTAACTTCTTGATACAGAAGTTTAACAAGCACTTTAAGAGAAAACTAGTACTAAACAGGTATTTGTTCAACTCTGGATTCTTCCATAACTAACCTTTTTGGTTTTTTTTCTGGAATAATGTTCCCCTCTTATGCCCATTATTCAGCTGAATTTGGAACAGGGGGGGACCTTTTAATTTTTTTTTAAAGAGCTCAACTTTTCCCCAGCTAATTCAAGAAAGTTTCTCTAAGTCAAACCTAGTCATCTTAAAGTTGTAGCTCTGTCTCCATCAGGAATGGATTGATCTCGCAAGTCATCATCTGATCAAGATACAGAAATCAGAAGGAAATAGGACTTGAAGCAGCTTATGCATCTATATTTAGATGCATGTTTGCTCTCCCCAAAGCATGGCTGAAAAATCCAGCACATATTACCAGGAGGCTTCTGGGAAAGCAAAGTGAAGGAAACAAGACAGTTTGGCAAGTCTTTCGACTGCAAGATCCTTTAGACAGAGATCCTCCCTTTGTTGTCTGTTCCATTTGCTATGATAATCCAGCTCTTCTGACATTCTTCAGACCCTCCTCTCTGTCATGGCTTCTCCCTTTCCCCAAAAAGTGCTTAAGTTAGAACATTTGACAGTCTCACTTTTAGTTACCCTAACTAGTATGTTCAGATCCCCTCTGCCTTTGAGGTAGGGGCAGCCTACAACATAACCACACACCAAAGCTGTGAGTCTATCCTTCACTGGTCTGTACCATGACACACTATCACAGTCCCATTTGTCATCTCATATGCACACATCTGGCTTAGAAGTGCCCAAGAACATTCTTAGAAGATCAAGAAAAGAGTTCACACTCACCACCTGCCATACCACTCTTACCTTGGTATCTTCTCCGCTGCATCAAGGTCTAAGAAGGAGTATGTCAAATTAATTAACAGGGTGCCCACCACTATACATGCATCCAAAATGTTCAGTTTGGACCGGAAATAGTTCCTGAAGCTGAAACCAAGGAGAATTTTAGACAGATGCCAATATAGGTAGCAAAGACTGAAATATATCTTCAGAAAGAGAACCATCTACACAGAGCTACTGCTAGAGACAAGCTCTCCTGCAGCTGTTCTTAGCACTAAATACTGAAGTCTCACTAAGAAACCAGTCTTACTCCTGATGTACACACAAGCTACAGCAAAGCTGATGTAGTTTCCAAGTGCTCTCTTATACTGAAAACACTTATAGGTTGTTCTATAGAAGGGTAACCACCAACATATACAGCCAAGAAAAGATATGGCTATTATCTATGACCAGAAAATTAGCCTACAGGACACCATGTTCATAGTTCAAGCTTGAAGTTTTGCTTCCTTCCTAGCATGAGGACTTGCCACATGAACTTAATTTTTGCCCACATCTTACCCTTCAACAAACACCCTTAGGAGAACATCGATGAGAAAGAAGAGTGCTATTGCCAGGGAAACACCTTCAGGAATCTCTGTACCCTTCTTTCTCTCACTGATAGCCAGATCCAGAATCACAACTATAATGTCCACAAAGATAAGTATAATTCCAAAGACTCTGCAAAGAGAAAAATACAAGTTTGAGAGACAGGAATGAACCCTTATCAAGTGAACAGCACAAACCCTGATTTCTAAGCTGTTCTAGCAAGAGTGTGTACTATTACCTAGATTAAAGCCTACTTAATCAGAAGCTGAAGGTTTCCAATTGCATTTTTAAGTGAGATGCACAGAAACCATAATCCATGTGGAACCATACATTTATGTGGTATTAATTTATGAGTTCACAGCTGCCTAAAAGCAGTGCAAACCTGAATGCTTTAAGGCATGCAAGTATCATTGCTGCTTTCAACTCACTCGGCTTCCCTCCCTCTCATGACTTAATACAGTCCCTTAAAAATAACTGTCTTTAATGGCTTACCTTATTCCAGCACCTAGAGTACACACAACTGACCAACTGTTCAAAGGCTGCCAGCCAAGAATAAGCCATTAAAGAGGTTTTAATCAAGTCAACAACACCTGCAGTTCTGATTTTCAGCTCTTCTTTGAGAATGTAGTCATACTGGTTTAAGTCTTACTTCTCAATTCTAGTACTTTTCTCAAGTCACTTTTCCTGGGGGTGACAAGGGATTCAGTACTTTCAGACAAAGCAAGCTGGAGTCACTGATGTTTAAGGAACTCTTCAAGTGCTTACACCAGCAATGAGGACTATTTTTACCTTCCCCACATCAGTACAAGCTCAAGCTTTTACCTGAATCCAAATGACATCACAAACGGGGCAATTTTTCTCCTAGTTGCACTGCAAGAGAAGAGAACTGACATCAAGACAAGTGACATTTTGCTACAGATATCAGCCACAAGGGCACTTTACATTCTTTTGTTCACATTCCTTCGGTTTTAGTACTCTGCATAGTAGTGATTTCTCTAAGATGAGATTTCTCAGTTGCATTTATAAGTATATAGGTTAAGAGAGTACTTGAAAACAGCGCTTCGATCACTTTTGGGAAAAAGTCTCACTCAGCTTCCAGATCCTAGAAATACAGCAGTGTGTACTTATCCATAACATTACTACATGTCACAATTCCAGTGACACTTGAACTCTGGCTTAGTAAGCTATAAGAAGTGGGTTTCTATAACAGCTATTGGTCAAGAGGAAGATAAACATCTCTTAATATATTTTGTTCCATATTTAGCTTATTGTATCAGACCATTTTTTTCCCCAGGCCTGAAAAGAACTGCATTTGTTATCAGCTCCTGTGCCTTTGGAATAGAGGAATATAAATCTTACTTCTGCTTTGAAAAGGAAACATCAGTTTGGCTTCCAGATTGAAAATCCAAATATCTTTTACGAAAAAGTGTTTTTGAAGTCAAGTTCTTCCAGCTGTGAGACTTATCTTCAGTCCTGGCAGGGTCACAGCTCCTTCCAATTACAGCAGATTTTGTAGACTCTTTGGTATGCTTTAAGCCCTTTGGTTTAGAACAAAGCTTTTAGGTAGCTCCCTTTCTGGCTGGAAGCCTCTTTATAATACACCAAGAACTAAGGTAGAAGTTCTTGGTGTAGAACCTGCAAACTTCAACTGCTTACAGTTTGAAAAACAGACTGCCGAGTCTGCTAAGTAATTCCAAGATTACTTGACTACTGTAAGCATCAAATCTTTTCTTAGACATTTAGAAGGAAATACCTTTTTTCAAGCATATCACTAACAGCAGGACTTACCATTAGTCTTAACATACTGACAAAAAGTACTCATAGATTTATTTTGCACTGTTACAAGAGGGTTTTGTCAGCTGAGTAATGCACATTGCACCCCAGTGATCCTGTCCAAAATACTTGTTCCCTCTAGGACAACTTAAGCATTGCATTTCACTTGGTGCACTTCAGTAACCCAGTTTAAGACAAGGCTAGACTTTGAAGTCCTGGGGTTACTGAATTAACCCATACTTTTCATTATTAGATTCTTACCCTAAACTAAGGTACAAGGTCTAACCAGAAAACATTTGCATTCTTAAGCTGGAAAAATATATGTGGGTTGTAGCACTCACTTTTCCTATAGAAGTCAAGGATGTAATACCATATCTTGTCCTGAAGGCAGCTTAACATACAGAAGGTTTTCCTGGTATTTATGAATGCCAAATATCTAAGGAAACACTGCAATATTAACACTAATGGTTTGCTGGTCTATGTCTGTCCAGTCAATCCTACTATTGTAGTGGGGACACCAAGACTTCAGCTTCCAGAGTCCATGGACAAGTACCTCTAAGTAGGTACACTACAGACCAAAATATATACATACACCATTCCAGTGTGCCCTGCCAACATCTTAAATCATTTGAAGGAAACACAGCGCATTTGATTACATAATCAGCTTAGAGCTTTTGTGAAATAGATTTGTAAATTCTGACTTCTGAAATCTAGAAAAACATGTTGTCACAGAAAAAATGAAGTAACAGGCTTAGGCTTACTGTTCTTGAGCTGCAGGACTTGCCACTGACTTGACTAAGTTTGCTGTAAGAGTAATATGAGGCAAACACTGTCAGGAAGTAACTGCTTCAAGAACAGTTAACTACTAGCAAATTCAGACAATTTAGTCTTGATGAGTGCCACAATGCTTATTGTTATGCCCAGATACTCAATTACCTCGTTTTCTCACCAGCACTTATTCTCCTGTGCACTCAAAAAACTCATTTCTTAGGGAAAATTTAATCATTGTGGTTTGGACTACCTGCTCTCTGTAATATGATCGACTTGTGTTCTTGGGCTGGACTTTTATCTCTAGAGGGATAAAGAGGCTTCCTCAATTTATTTGTCTTCACTATGGACTAGAAGAAATGTCAATATCAAGCATTTTACTGGGCTTATTTCTACTTCAACAAGCCACCCGCATTCTTATTTTGGTTCATCAGATTCCACTTCTAGGGGTAAGCAAAGAAATTTAGCATATCATTAGCTTACTCGGAACAGGTGTCTGGTCCATTAGCCTCATCACAACCATTATCAATCTTTACTGTGGCCTCTTCAGCTGTTGGAGAGCTGGCAAAGAAATAAGACAAGTCACAGACTGATAGAGATGTCAACTCTGTATATTGCTATGCATTGTTGTGCCAAAAAAAAAATGAACTGTCAAGTGAGCAGCAGCCTGAGCCAGAGCACAGGCCCAGTACCAAGGTAAGAAGGACTTCCCCCATGTTGGCACAGCTGAACCCCTTGGCTTGTGCCTACTTCCCATTATGATGATCTATTTCCCATTATCAGCCCATCTCTCCAAAGTTTTCCCTTTCCCCCCCTCTAAAGACCCAGATGTGCTCAGCAATAGGATAAAGAGCTTTGAAACAGGGCACCCACAAGTCCACTTAAGGACTCAACAGTCCAGGCCCTAGAAGTGCTAGAAATATACATATGCTAAATGGCTTCAGAGAGTCCAAATGACATTAATCCTTTTACAGTGACCTTCTTGTAAAGAGAATTAATTTTTTTCACCAGGAAAAGCCATAGCATAGAGATGTTTTTGTGCAAAGCAGGATACCAGACCGGAAACTGGAAGACCAGAGCAGCAGCTGAGCTAGTGCTAGAACAGCAGTTTTTTGGGGTAGTGGCTGCTAGCCATAACTTCCTTAAAAGGGTCTCTTCAGTTCAAGTGTTTGCTTTTATGAAGGCCACATGAAAATTTCAGAGAAAAAGTATAGTATCAAAATCCTGGAGTCTTTATTTCAGTCTTCTCCACAGAAATACTGTGATACATAATAGCACACAGCCACAGTATATGCTGAGAATCTGCCTCTGGTTTCACTGCTTCATGGGCAGGAACAGCTACATACACCTATCCAATGTTGATGTTTCCATGCTGTTCTGAGGCAGCCTAGCCTGTTTGAAGCATTAGTGTAATAATTCTGAGGATTCAAATATTCTTCATCCTCCACAGCAGACCCATGCAGCAGCACTACTTCTGCAGTCTGGGCTAACCACCTTTTAAGCAAGAAGTTTCATGATGCTTCTCCCACAGTTTCAGCAACCAGTACTGATGCTTCATCACCTGCACTCAATATCAGGCTCAGCAGAAGAATTATTCTGATACAACAATCTTAACATTCAAGCCTCATTTCCCAGCTCCACTGTTTTGAGAGAAACCACTGTCCTCATTTTGTTCCTAGACCTGAAGGAAAGCTTTAGTGATGGATAGCATCAGATTTCCTGGCCAGCTATTCTTATAGAATATTCACTTGAGTGTTTATACTCATTGAACAGCAGAAATGCTTCACTTATTAAAGCCTGCTACTGCTGCAGCAATTTTGTTGCAGGTCACTTGCTTATACTGGCAGACATGTGAAATGCACAATATGCCACCTTCTTAACCTCTACTGTGATTAAAATATGCCACAAGAAGAATGAGAAACAGAAGTGTTTTCAGTTAGGAAGACAATCTTTAATACAAAGATAAAACAGAAGTCAAGTCCAAGTACACTGTTTCCATAGTGCTCCCACACAAAAATTCAGTTCTAGATAAAGGTCTCCTCAGAGGGAGTTTGTTTTGCTGACCATTCTATATCTACTTGTCCAAGGCAGAACAAGCTCTCAGCCACAAGTTACTACAATTAGGCTTTGACAACTATTGTGGAGGACAATAAAAGGACGACATATTAGAAGAAATTGTTTCCTTCACGCACACTCTCCACACATAGCATAAGCTTTTCTCACTGCTCATAGCTAAAGGCAACTTCAGACTTGAGACTTTTCGAGCAAGCAGAGAAAGAGCAACACTCTCTTGTAAGTCTCTTAACAGTCTGGATGCTAAAAAAGAGAGCAAACTTTAATGCCATGGGCTTATTATACAGGGGATAGAGACCTTGTACTCATTAATCACTTACTAACTACTTACAAGAAGTGAATCAAAACAGAGTATTTCTCTCAAAGATATCCCTCCTCTGAGACAGCAGCACTGGTGGAAGAGGGGAGATAAAAAGACTGTATGCTATATAAACTTCAGACATGCCATCATTATTCCCTTTGTTATATTTAAAGCACCTAAAGACAGGAGACCACACACCACATACTCAATTCCAAACCCCCCTCACTGGCACAGTTCATTACACTCACCCAGACGATTCTCTCGGCTGGGTCCCTTGCTCATACCTCACAGCTGTCATTTTGCCTGTTGTTGTCCTGCCGGCCTGAAGAGAAGCACATCGAGTTAAAGTGAGATAGCACAAGAAACAGCAAATAGCAGCGTCCTATAGTAGCCTCACACTCACGGTCCCAGCAGCCAGGCTCCTACTTAATTTTCAACTATTTCCACCCTATGGTTGACAAAGTTCAATCTTTTTAACTATAACACTGGTGAGAGCCAAGGCACGCAGCACTCTGATTAAGGGTTTTTGACTGCACCAAAGATGCCACAGCGATAATAGCATCTTTAACTCACGATGAAGCATTCCGCCCTGCTTCAAGCCCTGAAACACAGAGGAGCCCCAGCTGGCACCTCTGGGAGAGCTGCGGGCTCGGACTGAACTACAGGGAGCAGCTTCCCGGACAGGAGGCCCGCACTTGATCCCGCCGCATCCGCTAGCGCAGAGCCCCCCGGAGCCCTCCCCCACAGCTCACCTCGGCCGCCGGGCTCAAAGTCGAGCCTGGACACCGCCCCCGGCGCCCCGCGGACTCAGCGGAAAGTTGGGTTAAACTTCCTGAGGGCTGTATCCCGGCCCTCCCTCTCGCCTCCGGGCCGCGCCGGGGGCCCCTCACCCGCCGAGCCGAGGCCGAGGCGCGGANCCCCCGCCGAGCCGAGGCCGAGGCGCTGAGCGCGAAGACACTTCAGCTCCGCCGGGCCGCGGATAAATGTCCCGGCGGCGCCGCTCGGCTGCACCTGGGCCGGGCCGGGCCGGGCCAGGCGGGGC
>VWYI01037741.1:1768-25129 GCA_013399455.1 Anthoscopus minutus | reverse complement strand
AATTACCTCAATGATTTTGCTCCCACCAGATATATTGGATAATCGAGAGGATGACTGTGAGGAGCCGGTAGAGGAAATACAATTAACTTCTAAAAATGGCAGTGGTAGAGAGAGAAGATCTGAGATCTCTACTCTTGGGCACCTGGTAATAACTACTCAGGGAGGATATGTAAAAATACTAGATCTTTCAAACTTTGAAATTCTGGCCAAAGTGGAGCCACCTAAAAAAGAGGGCACTGAGGAACCAGACATGTTTGTCTCTGTGATATACTGTTCGGGCACAGACAGATTATGTGCATGCACCAAAGGTAAGATTTTTACTGATTTTTTTTTTTTTAATTATTGTTTTACTGTATTTGGATTATGTTACAGAATTTAGAATCTTAATTTCAAATTCCACTGAATTTACATACAGTTTAATGGTCTAGGAAGCATAGACTCCAGTTAATTCTTCACCTTAAATGTCAGTTTTAATCTCTAGAATGGCAGTAATTCTTCTGTGTGTCTTCTTTCTTGAAGAGGCACAGGTTTTCTTAAGTCCAAAACAAATATAAGTCATTCTTGTATGTAATTATTTCCATGATAGAGAAATCCCATTTCAGAAAAATGTCTTTTGCCTGTAATTGATTATATTCAAGAGAGCAGAGAAAATAATGCTTTTATACCTTATCCTGGTGTATTTTCATTCAGGTAGCACGCTGCTGGTTCTGCTTCAGCTTTTTGCAATTGGGATTGTACTTTATTGAGTGTCAGAGCTAGACCATCCATGCAGGATTCTTAAGTCTTTTTTTCCAGATAAGCACAAGGCATTTTGGGGAAGGGGTTAGGTACGATGGGAGTAGAATTCAAGTCCAGGTAACAAGTATTTTGTAAAAGTCTCTAAACCACCACACAACTCCCTGTTTCCTTGTGTCACATTGGAACACTGGAAACAGCCCTGGGTGTCATCCAGCTGAGTTCCTCCATGTCCCAGTATTCTGTTTAATTCATCTGCAGTTGATTTCAGCTCTGGAGGAAATGCTTAGGCTCTCAGAGGGGCTAAGATGATGAGAAGGTTCATACATTTCAAATAAATTCCCACCAATATCATGTTGAGCTTCCTCTTTACTGGAAGAATTGAAATTGATACCTTTTTTGCTTTCATGATGGTGTCACACTAATTATGAAGTCATCCTATGACCAGTCGTTAAATAGGATTTACTTGTTATTTCCAACAGAAAAAGTAAAGTATATTGTAAACATCTCCGTTTTCTTGAAGGCTCTATGTTTTTCACTCACCTACAAAGATTTCTAGAAGTGAGCATTTCAGATTCATTTTTAAAACACTAATGAAACATTGGAAGTTAGTAACTAGTATTTATGTTGGCAGATTCCCAAGGGTAACATTCATATTTACTAAATTGTTTTCTTCTGGGTACTGTTTTTGAAGAAATATCTATTAAACTTCTTCAGCTGTATTTAATAATGCATTTTTTTCCTAGCTAAAATGGGACTCTTAACTGAAAGGTTAATTGCCTTTGAAAACTATGTCATAATGTTTTTACCTTATACTTAGCTGATCGAACTGCAATATCATTGAAGAGACCTCCAAACAGAATTTTTCTACAGAATTTTATTCCTTTCAGTTTCTTTCTTTCATCAAATCTGTTTGGCCTTTCTTGTGTTTTAAGATTCATGATAAAAGTCAAAGGGTTTATTGTGCATGGTACTTTTCCCTCCAATGTTAATGTGTATGGTAATCATATTCTTGCAGCTTTTGGTATTATCTAAACCTCTTTGGAGCATGGAGTATAAGATATATAGGTCTCTTGAGCTGGAAGCATTTATTCTGTGTGTGTAGGAGTATTTTGTCTCTGCCTAGATAACCACCATCTCTGTTACTGACTGGAGAATACGTCCATCTTCCTTGTAATGGACAAGCAACATCAATAATATCCATCTAGTAATTTATCAATACCTTTTTTGGATTTCTTTTGTTCATGCTGCCCTTAAGATGACTGAGATTTTGGGGAATTTTTTCTTCTGTAGCCCAGAATGCTACAGGTATCAAGTCAGCCTGCAAGGGTCCTCTTTTGAATATAGTACTTTATTTACTTTTAAAAAAAAGAAAAGATCCACTGATTATTCTTATCTTTCATTTACACCCACTACACCTCTATTTGGAACTTCCATTTTCTGCTCAACCATGGACTTTGGAGTTCATAATTTCCATTAAATGTCTTTAGAGGTTTTCAATTTCTATTCTATCTTTAACATTTCAGTCATTGATATTTTTTTCTTACTTTTGAGAAATTAAGTCCAAAGTCATCATAAATACTTAGGGGTCAATGTTCATTAGAAATCTGGATTTCAGGATCTGATGCTAGGTATGCCTGAAGCCTCGCAGTCGAAACATTTATGCCAAAATACATCACTTCATAAAGAATGACTTGAACTGAAAGGTTTATAAATAAGTCATAGAAGGTGTAAAGTTCAGGAACACTAGAAGTAAAAGCAAATCAAGAACCTTAACTATTAATGTAACTTTTGAAATCCTCTTATTGTATGTTTTAATAGCTTAATATATGGAATAGGCTCTGCATAATTTTCCTTTTCTTGAATAATAATTGCCCTTAAACTTTTGCTTTAAATGGGTAGAATTTCTTGCTTAGCTAGGTGGCTGAAGATGGAGGATTTTGCTGTTAGTATTTTTTAAGTGCTGTTTTCTTAGGCTCTTTTGCAAATCACTTTGAGGTGTTTGCTTCTCTAGGTTTGCTGCCACAAGTGGGATGGTACCTGCGGTCTGACAGCATTAGAAAGATACATTGAACTTAGAATGTATTCTCTGATGTGTCCAACATCTGGAAAGGAGCGTGGAGTGCAAAGACATAAATGAAAGTGTTAAATTCAAGTTGTGGAGCATACATGCATTGGAAGTGCATGGATGGTGTTGGAAAATATTCAGGCATGAGCAGTGTGTTCTTTCCTGTTATTTGGGACGTCAGAGTAGGGAAAGAGGTACTTAAATGTCTGAAAGTTCTGAGTGCAGAATAGCATTTTCTTCTGTTTATCTTGCCTGTTGATGTATTATTTTCATTGGTAGATTATATAAAATTTTTCCATAAGTGCCTCTAAGATATGACTGAAAAAGAAACGTCTGTGTGAATGAGTGCCTCAGATCTGGAGTGATTTCATGGAAAGATGTTTCAGGCCTGCATTTCACATCATCCATCTTTGTGAGTCACACTTCAGAATGTTACCTTTTAGTGTCAGCTTCAGGTATTTACCTGTTTCTGCAAGGATTACCTGAGCCTGACCTCTGGGAGAAAGTGTGCAAGTATATTCTTGGTTCCAGTTCCATTAAGCAGACGTAGTGAACTTTAATGTCTTTGTGTTTTGCTTTCTTCTCTTCCCTTAGGCCAAGGTAGATTCTGTTTAATATCTCTCTTAGTAGTGCTTTGTCTGCTTTCATATAGGGGTTCAGATGTTTTCTCTTGTGTCATTAATAAAGTCTAAACTCTGCTTTTATAATATTCAAAATAATAAGTAAGAAAATAAGTAATTTCTTTATTCTAAAACTAGACATCAGGTACTGGTTTTGAATAGAAATACAGTTGTAGGGTGGTCTTTTGATGTTTAAACTCTGTTATCTTGTGTTTAAAAGGGTCAGATATAGTTTCTTATTGCTGGATTGTGCTCTCCTGAAGTGTTGGATGTGTTACATTATAACATTTTAGAGGTGCTACAATAGAAGAGATTTTTAGTCCCTCCCTTTTGTCAGAAAAAGTACTTTTTCAGGCTGGATATTGGTGTGTCCACAGTGAGTTGCCTATGTTAATTATTTCTTATCTGCCAGCCTGGCAGAACTGGATGGCACTTGGATACATTTGAGAATTGATTCCCCCAAATCTCATGCCCTTCATCTATAGCACTTTCCTGGCTCTTAAGTTCTAAATAGTGTTGTAATCACACTGCAGTTTTTTTCTGATTTAGTTTGGAAATCTTATTTGCTTCTTCCTTGTCATTAGGCTTTATCTGCCCTGTGTACTGTGTATTTGAAGCTCAGGAATCAATTCAGTATTTTCAATTTTCTACCTTTTTCGGTAATGGAGTCTAGTAGAATTTGAGGGATGGCAAGTTTTTTTCCACATCAGAATTAATGTTGGAAGTGAGGTTAAGAGGTCATCTTCAAGTCAGGGTCAATTGCACTTACCCATTCAGAAACAGAATACTGATCACAGTTCTCAAACATCTTCAAGACAGAGATTTAAGTCTGCTCATGAAATTTCTCCTGCTGCATGCTGTCCTTGATGATAATTTTTTTCACTATTGTTTAGCCTCTATCATCTTTGTCACTGGAGTCATATCTGTTGCACCATTCATAATGAATATGGCAAAGAGATTTCTTCAAAAAAGGAGGGAAAGACAGTTTATTTAGGTGCTTCTCCAACCATTTGTTTTCTCAAGCTGAATATCTCCAGTCCTCTCAAACTTATAAAAGAAGAAAACAAAGCAACCTTTATTTTCCCCTCCCAAAAGGTCTGATCAAATCAGTCCATGAGTTTCTTGATGAGATATGCAAAACCAGGTGTAGTAATCCTAGAGATTAATTCCTCAAGCAGCTCTGGAGTCTGTACATCCCGTGTGTGTATACACAGTGGAACATTTGCACTTTTGAGCAGGAAAGTGAATGAAGTTTATCATCTGACATGAACCTCTCTTACAGAACTGCTGTCAAACTGATATTTTTTTCATCCTGTAACAGGGCTTTTAATTATTTCTTTCTAGACATAGTAACTTTAACTTGGCCCTGTTCAATTGCATTTTATTTTTTCAAAGTTGTGGCAGAATATTACAGCTAAAATCTCCTAGAGTAGTTTAAATTGGAGCATCTCCATGTAGGGTTTTGGGATAGCTTTCTTGATAACATTTTTCAAGTGCTCTGGACTTGCACATTTAGAGCTAATCTGTGACAAAAGAAGGAGGGGGCTATAAATTGATTAATGCAGTTTCCTGTGGTATTGCTTTGTTTTCTGATTCCTTTAACTAGTTGGATATTGTTCAGCTATGTCATTGTGTTGTGATTTGCTAATGACAATGTTGTCACTCTTCCCAAAGTCCCTCTAGAGTGCAGGAACATCTCACCAGATTGGCTTTGACTGCAGTGTCTTAGTATCTGGCATGCTCTCCAGCTTGTTCCAGTGCTGCTTTCCTGGAACCAGGAACTGTTTTGCCAGAACGAAGCCTGTGTGATTTATTTGAATGAATTCATGATTCTTGTGTTTTGTTTGTTTTGCCCACCAGGTTCTTGAATCCATGCAAATTTCAGGTTTTAAATACAGTTCAGAATTAAATTAACAATGTGTTGATTGTGTTACCTGTTTTTTGAGGAAGTAGAATGATGCTAGTTTCTAATTTGTCTCTTTCGTGATAACTAAGTCAGTGTCAGCTTTCATATCCTCTTGGTAGTGTGACAGAAATACTTACTGCCTCTGTCAGTGATGCAAGCAGAGGAGCCTTCAGATAAACTGCTACTTGAGATATTTGCTCCCTGGCTAGAATTTGAAAGCACTGAACTAGTCACTCATTCAGCCTAATGCTGCAAACAATAGTAGTAAGAAAGAAATAAAAACAAAACATTGACTTCTGTGCAGATTTTTTTCACTGTCACTTGTCTATTGGAACTACAGTATCATTGAAACAAATAATGAAGCATGCATCATCAGAAGGACATTTTTGGATGTTCTGTGAGAGGAAATGCCTCCTTTGTGATACAGAGGCACAACCAACTACAGCATTTTAGAAAAAAATATGCATAAGTAGAGGCTAATACTGTACAACTGAAGTTCATGGTAAATTTATTTACAGAGCCTTTTTAAAAACAATAAGAGGAAGTGAGGTATCTCAAGTTTAGCACAGATTTTTTTCCTCGGAAAAGTGCTGGAATCTTTCAGGAATGCCGGGATTATGACTATTTTCTTGTATGGACAAAGTGGTAAGGACATTTTTGCTGCTAAGCAGTAAACAAAATGATATACAAACTAAGGTTTAACTTACTACCAAATGAAGCTAGTTCTCTTTGAAGTGTGAGGAAAATTGCTTTTTTATGAGCTGTTTAATTTCAAGGAAACTCATAAATGTTATTTGATAGAACTACTTTTTTCCCCCTCCACTCTTGAGGTCTGCTTGGGATGTACTGTTCTGTACCATGGATGTGTGGTTTGAGGCTGAGAGAGAGGAGGTACAGGTTTCTTAGTGGATCTCAGAAAAAACTTACCAAGAAGTGGCTTAATGGCTTAATGGAATAGCTGTTTTGAGAAGATAGAATAAAAAGATAAGTAAAGATAATGAGAAAATCACCTTTCCCTTCAGTTCCCAGGAACACTTCTGTACATTACGCAAACCGGGGGTGGATTTTCCCACAGCACAATGCACTTATCCTATCTGTAGAGTTGTTCTGACCATTTTGGTCATGTGAGTGATTTGTTACTATATCTTCATAAAGGAGTGAGTTTATTAAGCCATTTGTTGTCAGGCTTTTCTTAGTGAGATTGCAAAAAAACCCCAAAACTGTGCGAGTTCCCTCTGTGCCTCACATTTTTCCTCTGTGTGTTACACACTCTCTCTGCCTCCCTGTGCCTCTCTATCACTTGTTTCACTCTCCTCACCTCTCACAGTACAGGACATATACCTGCTTTTATCTTGGGGTTTTGTTACATTTTTATTCTCACATTTCTTTGTGTCAGATTACCAAGATATTTTGTATAACAGAGTTTGTCATAATGTTAGTCAGATGTTGAAAGTCAGTCTGATAATTCTTCAGAAAAATCACATAAGGCCTATGCTTGGATTTGCCTCTTGATTTGAATCCTACTGATTGGAGTTTTTGTAACTTCTGGAACTGCTAACTGCTCTTCTCACCCCACCCTCTCAGCATTATGTAAAGTTAAACATTCCTTCTCAGTGACTTAAGAGCACAAGTCAAAGGAGGAACAAGGAGGAGCTGAGGGAGCTGGGGTTGATTAGTCTGGAGAAAAGGAGGCTCAGGGATATCATTCTGGACAGCTACCTGAGAGAAGATTGTAGTGAGCTGTGGGTTAACCTCTTCTCCAAATAACAAGTGACAGGATGTGCGGAAATAGCCTCAAGCTGCTTCAGGGGAGGTTTGATATTAGGAAAAATGTTTTCACAGAAAGGGTTGCTAAACCTTGGAACAGGCTTTTCAGGGCAGTGATGGAGTCACTTTCCGTGGAGGTATTTAAAAGATGTGCAGGTGTAGGATTTAGAGACATGATTTAGTGGTGGACTTGGCAGTCCTGGGTTAATGGTTGGGACCTGATGGTATCAGTGCTCTTTGGTTCTATTACTTCACTGTAAATGATAGAATTGATCTATGAGTATCTGTAGTGGTGTATAATGGGCAACCTCCTTGAATGACCTCAAACTTTCATCAGTATATTGCACCTACTGAAAATTTTGGGCTTCTGTCTGTTGACATTATCAGTGTTTTAATTCTAGGTTTGATGAAATAATGTGGAATTTTCCTTAGTTAGGAGAATTCAGAGAAATTAGTTTAATTTTCAATTTTCAGATTCTGAATTTTAAAAGGAAATTTAGGTGCTCTGTACAGATGAGGTGGTGTAGGCCTTCACTTGATGATATGGTAGAATATTTTCTGTTATAAGCATAATTTGGATTATGGGAATTGTCATAATGGTTAGGATTTTTGCTTTCTATTGAGATTTCCTTTGTTAAAGGAAATTGCCTTTTTAATTTAAAAGGCAATTGCCTTTTAAAACCTGTCCCCCATATAGTTTTTACCTTTGATGCCATTTGCAACTGCAGTATTTCCGTAGTTCTGTTTTGCATTTGCCCTGAAAAAAATTAGTAGTAGTGAGGCATCATAAGTGTTCTTGTACAATTTCACTTGATTTCAGGTCCTGCTTAAATACTGTCATAATTGCATAGCAGTTCAAGTGCAAGCCTGTTTTGTGAGTTGAATTTAGATGCCTGTCCAAAGAATTGAATTTAGCTGTATGCCTGTTTCGTCTTTTGTCTGTGATGATTTTAGGTGGAGAACTTCATTTCCTTCAGATTGGAGGGACCTGTGATGACATCGATGAAGCTGATATACTGGTAGATGGATCCCTTTCCAAAAGTGTAGAACAGTCATCAGAAGGTACTAAGCCCTTATCCAACCCTTCTAGTCCAGGCATTACAGGTAAATTGCACATGTGTACATGTATCAAAATACTTCTGTAATTTTTGAAAGCTGCATCTAAATATGAGTTGCAATTATTTAATAGCGTGCTGCTTTATAATTTTTTTGTTGAGTTAGAGTTCTGTAGTTGATGTATGTCTGTCACTGGGTGTTTACAAACATAACGTCAGTTGTTCCTGATTTAAAAAAACAACAAAACAAAGCACTTTGACTTATTCCAGTCTCTACATGTGACTTTAAGTATGGCAGACTGTATTTGTGTGACCCCAATATTATTCCTCAAGAGTCAGTTGAAAGAAGGAAGAGATGCTTTTTGTTGTAAGTTTATTTGTAAGCCACATTACAGCAGTTGCTTTGATGATGGGATTTTTCCTGTTCCTCCTCTTTTTAACCAAAGAAGCCATTCGTGAAGTTTGAAGATCACTAGCAAATAAACTGTTGTACTTATGCGAGGTGGGAAAAAAGACTATGGCTATCTTCTGTACCCTTTTTTGTTAATGGCAAATAAAACAAAAAATAATATAGATGTCAGGGACATAGATGTGCTTTAATGGACTCATTCCCTGTTTAGTAGCTTATCAGCAGAGTTATGTGACTTGGAAGCAAATGGTAGCTCAGACTCCTGATGAGTCAAATAGATGATTATTACTGTTTAAATTCTGCCAGTACTGTAAAGGGAAATTTTTTTTCTTGTTTTTATCTCATTCCTATTCAGCCTTCAGTAAAGCCTTGATTTTGACTTATTTGAACTAAGAAATTGATTTATTTATATATTAGACTTCAAAGTAGCTATATCTTTAGGTTGTCCACAAGCTGCAGGTCTTCCTTTAAGTAGTCATATAATTTAGACATTGTACGCCAGTTACTGAATTGAGGGGTCTGGGTGGGAATTGTTGAAACCAAATGATGGTTGCAGAACTCTTGAGGATACTGAAGTCAATAATACAGGACTTAGCATATATGAGGATGATTGTTAGGTCTGTGTAGACCTCTTCAGTACCGAGGTTGTCAGTACTTGGGTGGATTGTGATCAGCCTTTGATTTTTAATATCAGTGTTGTTTCTCTTTTGATCTTAAACACTAAAAAAAACCAGAAAAAGTGTTTTCTTAGCATGTTTTTCAGACAGAGACAGAGCTCAAGAGCAAGGTTTCTGTTTGGGGAAATGAACTCCTGCAACAAGCAGAAGCTTCTGCTCATATATTGTACCTTTATATTGCGGGCTTTGTGTATTTATTTTTCTTCAGTGTTTGCATTCTAGAATGTGTTTCTTGCATTTTATTTTGTATCCTGAATTTGCAACCTGTATACATTTTAAATTTTATTGTTTTAAGAGGAAATAAGTTTATCTTATAGTGATCTTAGATTACTGTTTCCTTTTAAGGAGCAGAGGGGTTTTTGTGATGAAGTAATCTAAAATAATGCTTTTTTGCAAAGTGAATTAAAATATAATATTAATTTTCCTGACCAGTTTAAAACTCGTTTTCAAGTTTGCTGTTAGAACTTTGTCTTGTTATAACACTTTGTTAGAATGTAGTAAAAGTCTTGTAATTTTTAAAAGAAGCCAAATATACTTGATAGCAGTGGAAAGTTAAGTCCTTCATTTTTCAGTTTTAGAGGTTGATTTACATGTATGTGGTTGTTCTGAATACTCTGAATTTGGATTTGTTTCTCTTGGAGGAGGAAAGAGAATGAAGCAGAAAAATCCAGTCTGCTCAAAGATAGGCTTGTTGTACAGTTTGAGCAACGATCTCACTTTTCATTGCCGTGTCATCCAGCTAATGAGGTTCACATTTGGCAGTTCAAGAAGTGAAGGTCTTTGCTGTACTACTGTAATTCAATTTCTAAGCATTTCTAATTTCTTTGGCATTTTCCTGCCCCTGAGATTGAAAAATAGAAATTATTATAGTTGTAATGAGAGCGAATTTATTACCTATCCAAGCATCTCACCTCAAAGTCAACTTGGTTTGTTTTTCAAGACACTCTCTAGGTTCAGATTTCATGGTGAGGTTCGTATTTGTGTTGGTGCATTATTATTTCCTCACCCCAAGTGGTGACATTAATAGTCAGGTAGCTAACTTTTTCCTTTTGAAAACCATGATTTTTTTACTAGTAAAAGTTTTTCCTTCAAATCACATTTTTAAGAGAAAATGCTCAAAATACTAGAAAATATACACTGCATATCTTATTTTCCATCATGTTTAGTTGGCTGGGTTGCTTGGTTTGGGTTTTTTTTGTTTTGGTTTTGATTTTTTTCTCTGTTTTTGGTTTGCTTGGGGTTTTTTGTTTGTGTGGGGGATTTTTTGTCTGAGAAAATCTGATTATCAAGTTTTGGTTTCTCTATGGTTCCTTTAAGTGTTTGACTTCCTGGGATATTTTTGTTTTCAATACTTCAATTAACACCCTTGTTTCCTTGGTACAAGGCCTAAATAAAAAGACAAGAAGACAAAAATTACCCAATGTCTTTTAAGTGCTTAACATAAAGCATGTTTGTCATTTACCCCTCTTTTAAGCTAAATTGAGAACCTTCCACAACATTCTAGAAATCCACCATAAAACAAGTCTATATTGATAATCGGGGGCCAAAGTAATGTTTTAAATAGTGATAAAAATGCATAGTAATTCTGTATGTCTGTTTTCATGAAATAATTTTTTTTTTATCTGAGTCAGTAGGGACATTAAAAAAAGTGTTTAATCAGCTTTACATCTTCAAAGTATAGTTGGCTAATTACTTATTCCTGATACCTCTGGCTGAATCTTGGACAGCATGCTCAAAGCATTCAGTATTTAGAAATTTTTTTCCAAGATTCACTTCCCAGCCTCTGAAGCCTGCCTTCAGAGGATACAGGCTTCAAGGCTGGGATACTTAGTTGCTGGGGTATCTTGTAGTTGTTTTTTGTTGTTGTTAGTTTGAGGTGGTGCTTTTGTAGGGGGAGGGAGTTTATTATTATTCATTTTTAACTAAAAAAACCTTCATATGACTTGTAGTTCGTTTTGCCTATAAGCAGTTCTGATATATTTTGAACTATTTTTTATAGAATGTTCTGGAAAAAATATCTATGTAGTAATGAATGTATGTGCTGTAATTATTCAGGAGTTGATCTCTTGGTGGACCAGCCATTTTCCCTTGAGACACTGACGTCTCTAGTGGAACTGACCCGTTTTGAGACCTTGACACCACGGTTTTCAGCCACTGTTCCTCCCTGTTGGGTGGAAGTCCAGCAGGAGCAGCAGCAAAGGCGGCACCCTCAGCATCTGCACCAGCAGCACCACGGCGATGCAGCTCAGCACACTCGGACTTGGAAGCTACAGACGGACAGGTACCTAGGGGAAACAGTGCATGAGGAATCATGTGCATTGCTTAAGTAGTTGGTGTAGCTGTACAGCCACAAGTTTCATGCAATTTTAATTGTTTTTAACTAGTGTACAAGTTTAAGAACATGTGTTTTCAAGGACGATAATCCCCATTTGGCAATTTGCATTATAGGTGGTTCTGAAATTGCCAGAGGCATTTTAGTGGACAAATTGAAAAGTTTTGAATTAGTGGATTTTTATTTGCCAAATGTGGTCATTACATTACATAGTTAGACAAGCACATTTGGCAGAATTAAAGATACTTTTGATAGAGTCTGTAAAAGTCTGATTCATCCTTGTTATGTATACACACATTCTTAGTACATTATTTAATCAGACTGTGGTCTTATTTAATTATTACATTATTTAATGCAAACTGCGGGTGCCAGTGTGACTAATTAGTTGTCCTAAATGAAATTGTATTGTAATTTACTTTAAAATATGAAGGTAGAATCTGGCTGTATGTCTATTCAAAGTCTTTGTATAAGACACATTTAAGCCACTCCAGAGCCCTAGTAGTGCTAAAGTTTAGGCAGTGTTTTCGTTGAAATGAACTGCATCAACATGGTATGTGCTGCAGGACTTCATTTTTTTACACATGACATGAGAACTCGGAGTTTTTCTGGGCTTCTAAATACCACTACAGCAATGTTGCAGTCTCCTTGAAGGATTGCCTAAAACCTACCTGAAGTAGCTTTTTGTGAAAAATGCTTGCAGAAACAAAATATAGATGGAAGGTTTTTTGTGTTATTAAGGAACATGCATAAGACACTACAGGGTCTTTTAGGTCAGACTGCTACATGTCTGTTCCACTGATGTGTAACATTTAAATTGTCATATAGGCTTGAAATAGCCATAGAGTGAAAATAATGAAATGTCCAAAGGTTGCTAGGGAAGCTAGAGGTCGCGTGTGGGGCAAAAAAAAACAAAGCATGTCATACAAACGGGTGGAAGATAGCATGTGATAATGAAGAATTCCAGGGGGCAAAACATGTAATAGATGCAGGCATTTCGGGGCTGACACATAACAGGAGCTTGATTTGCTCTAAATAAACATTTATAAGCTACGGTTGAAAACTTGCAATGCATTATAGGCTTTAAAGCCTTTATTTATCTTTTGGTTTTTCTTTGTGTAAATCAAATACTCTGTATGTGACAAGTGGAAGGGGGGTGGTTCCTTGCAAAATAATTTCCAGTTAAAACTATTGATTATCCAAATGCGTTCAGCAACAGTTGAAAAGTAAAAAGCTATATGAAGTTACAAGGAAGCAAGCAGTGAAGGTAACAGCTGTTAACTGGAAGGGGATAAGTGGAAAATTAACTCAGGAGTGTTGTTTCATCAGAGGAAAAGAATAATGCTTGCTGCTAAGAAAAACAGGGTTCTAAAGAGGAAAAGTTAGAGATTTTGGTTTAATACTGGAAATCTTTGACAGCTGCTATATGACTCATGATGAAAATTATTAAATTACAGTCCCTTTGTTCTTAGGGTAGAATCTTAAGATTGAAAGCCATGTTAGCTCTTAATTAAAAGTTATCTGGGAAGAAACTTTTTGATTTCTGGATTATTTTTTTGGTCATTAATATGAGGTTCCTTTTATATCCTTTTTGAGTGCCTCATACTGATACCTATCATGATGTGGGATTACAGTGTTAGATGGATGAGTAATGCAATTTGATATGGTAATTCTTTTGTTTCTCAAATAGATAGAAAGAGATAATCCTGTAATTGTGTTTTAGAAAATGGCATTATATTTCAATCCTACTTTGTTATTTTAAAAAAACTGCAACAAAAGAAACAGAAAAGCAGAGTCTGGTTTACAGGTACATGAATTCCTAATATGCATGGATAGAACAGTGACATCTGGGTTTCCTGGCTTTGTCTCAAATTTATGTAGGATTTATTCATCTTATGGAGACATATTTGAAAATATAGGAAAGAAGGAAGAGCTAGATAGTGATGTTCTTTCCATTTGGAAATGGCTCTGCATTTCAAAGTTCAGTTGCAGTGGAAGATCAGACAGTGAGGTCCTCTAGAAACAAATATGTGTGCTGGAAAATACCCTGTAGTTGAGAACGATGGTGCTTAGAGCGCAATATGGACTCTGTGTTCTTCTTTAGAAAGATGCTATAGATTTAGAAGTATTTCAAAGGTAGAACAGTTCCTAAAAGACTTTGCATTCGATTATCAGAGAAAAGTGATATTTAGGATAGTTATGCTATGATATGAGAAAATAATAAAGAAGTAAATTAAATTTGTTTGCTACTTTGAAACTTAGCATGTGAATAAAGGATGTACTGAAAGCAACCTATGAGATACAAAAAGAAAACTTTAAATGGGAGTCTTTTAACTAATTACAGAGTTAGACTGTGAAGTTTATTGTCAGAGGTATAAGAAGACTCTTAACTGCTGGATTAATGTGAGATTCTTTATTCCATACGTGCCTATTAAGCATCTGCTGCTCATTTTTGGCAAAAATAGATTTCTGGGTAGACAAATAACAGTTGTAGTTCTCTATGGCTGTGTGCATTGTATGCAGCACATAGACTACAAAAGACTGCTGCAGACAAAGTGGTTTATTACTCATTTCTGGGTTTGTACCAGATCTTTAACTAAAAGTGGATGAGCAGAATATTACTTCATGTTTCGGAAGTCTGGCTCCTTTGAGTGTCTTATTTAGTCCATGCTTTGCATGATGTGAAAAACCACTCCTAAATCTCTCTCTGTTTGACATTAGATTATGTGTTCTCCAAGCTAGAGGAAAGGCATGAGTGATTCTAAATATTTAGTGTTACAGTTCCTAACAGAGATTTTAGGATTTTTTTCCCCCCAGAGCAGTGGGACAAATTTTCATTATATTTTATTTACTTCTGTTCTTTGTAGAGTTAGCTCAAAATTCTTCACTGTTCCTTCTTGAATCATAATCACAAATTCTCTTCTGTCCCTCTTAAGCTTCTGCCCATCTTTCCTCCCAA
Organism: Anthoscopus minutus; assembly: GCA_013399455.1. NCBI lineage: Eukaryota > Metazoa > Chordata > Aves > Passeriformes > Paridae > Anthoscopus > Anthoscopus minutus. Next base: position 10,604 of record VWYI01037741.1, on the reverse strand, counting down.
AATCTCTGTGTTTCTATGCTGCTTGCTCTGGAAAGCTGGCATGTCATCACTTGTACCTGAAATCTCTTTTAAGTTGTATTTTGTGTGCCTGAAGGAGATCTGGCCGTCAGGGCTATTACTGTAAAGAAATAAATACATTTGCACTATTCCTTAATCTATTTTAAAATGGTTTTTCACACAATACTCAATGTGTAGCATGTTATTGAACTTAAAATACCTATTTGTGAATTAGATGTTAGAAAGATGTCTCAGAAATATTTATAACAGCATACTCAGTTTCTTAGTGCTCTCAGTTATACAACTAAATAAGTATATCAAAGTTACATTTTAAAAAAGTGACTCAGTAAAAGAAAGCTGCACCCTTTTGCACAACACAGGCAGCTGAGTGTGTACCTGGTAAGAAGCACTTTTCGTCCTGTATGAATTATCAAATGTGCTTTAAAAATAATTTTAAAATAGTATTTGGAGTCTCCTGTATGTTGATCTTGTACCACGGGAAAGTGACATTGATAAGTTTTAAACAATGGATAAGGACAACTTAAAAGAGATTACAAGGTAGGTACCTCTGATCATTTTTCATATACTTTTCTAATTGATCTTCTTTAGTGTTGTGTTTGGTTTTTTATTCTTGTACTTTTTTCATGGAAACAAATAACTGGTATTTATAGTAATATGAAAGCCACACTGCAATAAAGGTCATAGGTAGGGAATCTTTCCTCTTCTACTTTCATGTGAACATTGCTTCTCCCTGTCATATCAGTTGACGTTTTAACATCTACTTTACAAAATTGATACGGTTAGCTTGAAAGCTTTAAGGTTTGAAAGTCTTCTACTTCAGAAATTCACGTGGATTTCAACTAATGCAAAGCAAGTTTTTCATCTTGTTAAAGAGAGTATGCATAGATGCAGAACAGACTGTGTGATACCTCCTGCGTGATTGGAATTTCCTCTGTACAGTGGGTAATTTTCTTCTTTTTTTCCTGACAGCAACAGTTGGGATGAGCATGTCTTTGAACTGGTTCTACCAAAAGCCTGTATGGTTGGACATGTGGACTTCAAATTTGTTTTGAATTCAAACATCACAAACATTCCCCAGATTCAAGTTACTTTGCTGAAGAATAAAGCTCCAGGCTTAGGGAAAGTCAGTGGTAAGGAAAAAGCAGGATATCTTTCATAACATTGTTTCTTTTCTCAAACTCATTATTCTGTGTGTTGTATATCAGAAAAATTGCTTGTAATTGTGTAGATATTTCACTTTTACTGATTTATTCTGTTTCTCAGTGTCATAGGTTCTTTTCAATTATCATGGTTAGGTGTAATTGACAAATTGTAATTGGCGAGACAAACTGGGTAAACAGTTTCAAAATGTTGACATTTATACAAATAAAAGTATATAGCTCAAAAAGATTGAACTTATTTATAATTCTGTACTGCATGAATCCTACGGTCATTAAAATAAGTTGTCAGTTGTAAATCATGCTAGAGATTGACCGATTAAACAAATGGTACTCTTTTAAGGTCTTCTTATATTAAAAAAATATATACTAAATTATTCTAAGTCGCAGAAGGAGATTGTTTGCCAGTGAGAAAATAGCAAGGCTTTTCTTGATGGAAATAAAAAAATCCCATGGTTTCCTTGGGAATTCTCTCATCATTGGCTCATTATCTAAGCTGCAGTATGATTTCAACTTTTATTCCTTGCAGCTTTGACAGAGTAGACCAAAGTTAGGAATGCTCTTGCCTTGGGAAGACTCCTGACTGAACTCAGCATCTTACTAGCTCTCAGGGAACCTGTGAGGACGTAGCATAAATTGAAAAGTCAGTTCTTTGATGTGGAAGTACCTCCATTGAGATTTTCCTGGGGTAAGAGCATTCGTTTCATGTCCTGCTGCTTTGTCTGCTAGGAGTGGTACATGCTGTACCTCCTTTTATTGAGGCATTAATTGCTTGTCTCTATCTGGCCACCTCTTTTTCAAAAGCTTCTGGGAACTGGCCATTTCAGAGAAGCCTTGCTGTCAGATATTATTAAATTGCTTGCTGGATATAAAATGCATTGAGAACAGCTAGCATGACCATAAAAGCCCTTTTCCCCCTCTTTTCCTATATTTTAATGGCTAGGTAAGACCATCCCACTTGAACACCAGAGTAACAGCTTTCAAAAAGGAGTATAGGCATTTCAAAGATCATTAACATGCTTTCATAAAATTTCACTCTGTAGCATCCCGCAGTGTTTAATAACAAAAAATATGTGCTGGAGATGCTCCATAAATACTGTAACTGGTTGTTACTCAAGAAAAAAAGTATTCTAGTATAGTGATATTGTGTGAGAAAAGCCTATTCTTTTAGGGTTCAAGATTGTTTAGATTTAACAGAAGTGCTGCAGGACAGCAGTCAACAGGTGTTCTTTCAGTTTCTTAATTTTTTTTAAATCCTTGATGTAAAACCTTAATTTTATCATGTGGAAGAAATTTGTTCTGTCAAATCAAAAACCAGAAGAGATTGTCCATGTTTCCGTCCTGAATGGAACCTCCTTTGGTTTCAGCATGATTTCAGTCCATTTGCAGGTCAGGATGTCAGAATTAATATGAAAATCTTCACCTCTGGAACAAAACAATAGAAGAAAGGCTAAACTCTTTTCCTTAATGCTTCAATTTTAAACACTTCTGAGCAAATAGTTCCATGAGTTGGTATTTCCTCGGAGACATTTGATTTAGCTGTGAACTAAATTGCCAGATCTTTCTGTGAATGCTTTTTAGCAGAGCATACTGATCAGAAGACATGACAGAGCTCTTTCAGAAAATGACATTTCACTTCCCTACATGCAGTATACTGGAATTTGCCCTTTTTTTGGCTACAAGGTAGAAAAAACATTGAATGCTGGGTCAGGCAGTCTGGAAAGGACTGGAGAACGTGAGAGCACACCTGCAAGGCAGCATTGACATTCTTTTTTCTTTTTTATTCAGTAGGACTGGAGATGCACAACTAACCAACATCTTCTCCTAAGTGTAGCTGCATTGCAGTTGTTTCCTTCTATTTTTCAATTTCTTGGGTTTTGGGAAAGGGCTTTAGTGACATTTGCCTTTTTTGTATGCTGTATTGAATAAAATAATAAGACACTAATGATTTCATTATAAGGGAAGACAAAGCTAGATAATTTATATCTGTAATAGATTTTAACCAAAATGTTCCAGTCCTAGGGAGAACTAATATTCAACATTGTTTGATGGCTCTTAGAAATGTATAAAAACCTCAGACTGAAATTCAATTAGCTCCCCCCACAACTTCTCCCCTTCCATGGGGGAGAAAGGAACTAAAATTTTAAGATAATGAGATGTAGAGAAGATGTGCAGGGCAGAGTTATTCAGTCTTTTTTTTGTATGACAGGAGCATTGGAGACAGTTAAATATTTAGTATGTAGTAATGGGAAGGCCAGAGACATTATTCTTCCGTTTGGGAACTGATGGTTTTGGTCTGGCAGTTAATTCACTGTGTATGCTTCTTGTTAATTTGCTTGCATGTCTTCTTCATCTATAATTCATGTTATCCATTTAATTGGAAAAAGGGCTCTGTTTAAGTATTACCAAAATATTGTTTGATGTTCAGCAGGAGCAATCCAGTTAAGTTTAAATCATCCAACTTTCAGTACTGGAATCTTAATTGCTTAGCAGTAATCTGCGGTTGATTGTTAGGGGAAAAGAATTTGGGCAGTGTTAAAACAAAACAGGCTCTTTGCAGGTCATTCAGAAATAGTATTTTTTTAACTTATTTGCTGCAACTTCATGTGAAAAATATGTCTTTGTATACTTGTGGATTTATATTAGAAGTAATGCTGTGGGCAAAAAGTTGATAATTTTGCTATGAAAAGTGCCACTTCTGTTTTTTCTGAGCCTTGAACAGTGTTTGAAATCATGCTAATATTTTTATTTCTAGAAGCAGCAGTAGATAGACAGATCGCATTTCCTTTATCTCCAGCTCATAATATTGAAGTGGAGAGAAATGGAAAACCAGGATTGGTGGAATTCAGTGAAGAAATGCAGTATATGGATATAGAAGAACCACAATGTAAGTTTTATTGATCTTGTAATACTTAGTTTAAAATAGGACCCTACTTTTTTCTCCTTTAAATGATAAATTTGAATTCCTCTGCAACAATTTCTCAAGCATTAAAATAGACTGATTTCTCAGCTGTCTTCAAAGTTATTTTTCTTTCTGGTCTGTTTGCTGTATGAGTTGAAAGTTTTAACACAAACACACCAAAAAAGTCCTAAACTACTAGAGAGGTTTGATGCTTACAAGGAGATTAATGTTTATTTGAATTTAGAAATCAAGTAGATTGATATGATGCCTTTCTAACTTAAATTGCCAGCCTGGTTTAGCAGTATTTTACTTTGTTTCTTTGGCTAGTTTTAGTATAATTTTTCTTTCTATACCTGGCTTTTGTAGAGATTGCTTCAGTAAACCAAGAAAATAAGGAACAGAACATAAAGAATTCATAACTAGGCCACATCACACTGACTGTGCCTGTTTTTATAACTTTTTTGTTAACTAGCACTTTTCCACAAAATGTCTTAAGACTGTGAAAGGCAATGAGTGGGTCTGAGTGAGGAGAGCTGCAGACTTAAATTTGACAGTTGGAGTGACTCAGTTCTAGAGCAATGGTTCTTTTTATTGGTCCTTTCAACAGTCTTACTTTACACCTTCTTTGCTCTCATGTATTCAGGCTTATCTAGAGCATGACTGTCAAGGTCCTTTCCAACCCATTCTATGACTCCAAGAATAGAGGGGTTACAAAGGGTGAGGGGAAGGATCAAAGGGGTGATAAAAGTGCTGAAAGGAGGTGTTTCATACGGAGAAAGGAGCAGCAGATGAGTGAAGACGATTTCAATAATTCGTATATCCCATAGAAAAAACAAAACCATTCTTGTTTTAAATTTATTATTTGTTTTGGTTTGGTTTTAAACAATGTTGTCCTGCTTCAGTAACAACCCAGTAAGGATAATGGCTCTGTATATATTGGTTCTTTAATTCATCATTTGTGTATTTTGTGGCATTTATAAGCCAGTCAACATATATATTAATCCATATAATGCAACTGAAAATGGTTTTAAAACTGTCATTTACCTTAATTGATTTCACTGGAAAATGTGTAAAAGTGAACTTCAAGTCATTTTTTATGTAAAGTTATATGTGTTTAGTGATCAGAGTTTGACGTGGTGCATTTTTCATCCATACAAATGTCAGATTTTTGTGACTTAATTATGGCTAATTCAGATCCATATTACTCATGTTTTTGTAAGGTCTTAGACTGTGTCCATTTCTGGAGGAACACAAGGAAGATATACTTTGTGGTCCAGTATGGCTGGCTACTGGACTTGATCTATCAGGACACGCTGGAATGTTGACACTAACAAGTCCAAAGCTTGTTAAAGGTAAACCATTTTGTTATGCTATTTGCATGGAGCCTGTGTGACTGAAGTGCATCTCATACTCCTGTAGTCAGACATAGGTTTATTTTTTTTACATTGAAAAATTTTCCTGTGTAACACCATAGTGAGTTGCTGTTTCAAACGGATGGCAAACTACTGTAATTAACATGGTTGATCTGTTCTATTTGCAAATTGTGATCTGTTTAAACTGTACAAATTCTCCTTTTTCTTCTTCACTTTTAGGCATGGCTGGTGGCAAGTATCGTTCATTTTTAATTCATGTCAAAGCAGTGAATGACAGAGGAACAGAGGAAATCTGCAATGGAGGCATTAGACCAGTGGTTAGGATACCTCCTCTGAAACCTCAGACCAACAAAGGCCATTCACTTGCTTCATTGTTGGCAAAAGTTGCAGCAGGCAAGGTAATGAAGCCAAGGAAGATTCATGTGTTACTTGTAGACTTGGTGTGATTCATGTCATCCGAAAGTGGAACAGCTGTTAGCAGAATTAAAATCCATTAAAAACTACTTTCTAAAGAGATGACACTGTGCTGACACCTTCAGGAATTAGAGTTCAACATTTCTAAGTTGTTTCTTTTGTGCATTTTTAATTGAAAAGGTCTGTTCTGCCACTTTCACGTTCTGAATACTTGTTTTTGAAACTTCTGTTTCCTTGCGTATTTTCTGTCATGGATAGGTCTTATCCTTCTGTGAAGATGTGTGTGTGTATGCATGTGTACTGTTCTACATTAAAGCAATTAGCGAATAAGAATAGTTTATTTTGGTACAATGCTCAAACTGAAAGATTTTAGCAAACTGCTTGCATTTCAATAAACAAGGTATGAAGATAAATCAGAGCCAATGTGATTTATGAATGTTATTTTTTCTGATATAAGGAAAAGCCATCTAGCAAAATTGAAGCCACTACTTCATCAAGAAAATCAGATAATCTGCGAGGCTGTGACTTACTTCAAGAAGTCTCTGTAACAATTCGAAGATTTAAAAAAACTTCAGTTTCAAAGGAAAGGTTAGTAGGTGTCTTTTAATTGTGAAGGAATATTAGCTTTAGTTACACATAACATAAAAAGCTTAGATCTTGAAACACCTCATGTCAAGCTACTGTTTCTAGTTCTCATTTTATAAGCTTATTTTCTATGGAGAATCCTGTAAATTGCAAGAGGGCACTATGCTGTGAGAGTTGTGGTAGAATAACGCCATGCATGAAATCATACGTTGAGAGGGTTTTTTTGCCCGGTTTCAGAAAGCAAACATAAATAAGTTTTCTTGGTAAAACAGATACATTTTTAAAGGAAGCAAGATCTTTTCTATTTCCACATTGCCTTGTTTCCTATGGCAGAAATTCTATTATTTGTCAAAAAGTTTAGAATCAAATTTAGCTATCAAAGTAGTGGTTGAAGTCTTTGGTTTGATACTCTTAGACCTAGATGCAGGTAATTAACTATTTAAAGTGATTGTCAGCTGCCACTCTGCAGTGGTGGCACTGACTGGAACAGGCATAAAGAGGTCAATGAGGTATGGGCAAATAATTGATAAGAGTTCTGCAGATGGTGAAAGTTTGTTTAGGTTTAGAAGTTGCTAGACAAGTTAATGGGGGGAAAAACTTTGTAGAAGCTTACTAGATGTATTGTTATGTAATGTTCAGTGAGCAGAAAATAGGAGGATTGGGGAGATGTGCACAGGAAGTATTGCATACGCTTGTGTACTGCTTTATTTTCAGCTAGGATTATCTTTTTTGCTGCTCCTAAAACAGGATACTAAGCTGGAGAATGGCCATATTGGATAATTCTGTTTTTTCTTTCCTTCCCCTCCTCCCTAGAGTTCAACGGTGTGCCATGTTACAGTTTTCAGAGTTCCATGAGAAGCTCCTCACCACTCTTTGCAAGAAGACAGAGGATGGGCTGACTACAGAACATGCTCAGAGTCTTGTACTCGACACACTTTGTTGGTTGGCCGGAGTGTATTCAAATGGCCCTGGCAGGTAAGGGAGGAATTACGTTCAAATTATCACGGCTCTTTCTTAGTATCACTTTAGTTAAAAAAAAATAGTTTTATATAATTCTCTAAAGTATGCTACTTGTTTTCACAGCTCAAAGGAGGGAAATGACAGTTTGCTTTCTAAAACACGTAAATGTGTCTCTGATATTATACGTGTTTGCTTCTTTGAAGCTGGGCGGAGCATAGCTCATAAATGTGCGCGATTTCTTGCACTATGCATCAGGTCAGTACTAATTATTTGCATATATTTGTTTTTGTTTATTTCTGTTTTACATGTATTTGGGGGATTTGCATTCATTTTGTACTGAGTGTTGTGTATATTACTGTTTGACATTGAATTCATAAAGCAACACGATCTGGTAGATATTCTGTTCAGGAAATATGTGTTTGGGATACGACTGCAAAGAACATCAGTCTTTCAGCTTCATCTTCTGGAGGAGATTTCATCCTTCATTCTTACTTCCTTAAATGTTAAAGTGTCTGTGTTTTTTTTGTAGCAATGGCAGGTGTGACCCGAGTCAGCAAGGGTTTGGATCAGTTCTTCTAAAAGCTTTACTCGATAATATGCCTCTTTTGCCTGCTGCTGCCACAGGTGGTACGTATGCAGTGTTTGTTGTCATAAACATACATGGTAGATTTGTTATTTTGAATTGTGTTGGACTCTCTTGTCCAACACAAAATAAAATCAGAATGAGGCAGTTGTCCAGTTAATATAAAATGCTCCTTGCAGTGGTCTGAAGTAGGCATTTGCAGTTGGTGGAATTTCAAGCAAATAAGCTTGCTTAAACCAGAGTGTGAAGGCTGACATTTTTGGAAGAGCCTAAGTAAGTTTTCTAAGAATTCTGCAAGATGTTTAGCAACAGATTCTGTTAACATAAGTGACAGTCAGAGTGGTCTGTTATTTTTTAAGAATAGGAGATAGCCAGGAAACTTGGCTATCAAAATGATGTCCAACTACTGATCCACTTCTGATTCTTCTGCATTACAAGGAAATTTTAACTAAATTAAATTTCTTCCTTATCTATATTGCAGTGCAACAGTCTCTTAGAAGCATCTGGAGTGCCAGATGGAATGGGAAGATGACTTTACCCTTGTATTTTGGGTGGCAAGGCCTGCTTTTCACACTAGGACGTTGTTGAATTGTTTCTAGCTTTTCATAACTAAAGGGTCTTGCAGAAAAATTAGTTTGCATTCCAATAGGCTTGTACTACCACCCAGGTCAAAACACTTTACACGGTGCTGCTGGGGGTATGGAATGCGCAGGGAGAGGAGAAGGAGGAAGCTGAGATTTGTGTTTCTGTACAGAACCACCATGCTGTGATCCCAGAACTGATTTGTATGGAAGCAGTGCCTCCAGCAAACAAAGATCAAGGAGATGGCAACCAAAACCAGTGG
>VWYI01037740.1:1061-19341 GCA_013399455.1 Anthoscopus minutus | reverse complement strand
TAGTACGGATTTTATTTAATAGTAAATGTAAGAGTTAGAAAGAAACAGGAATAAGGTGGTGAGAGAGGAAGAAAGAGAGGGAGAAAAGACAGATAAGTAGAAAGGTATAATTTCTCATGGATCCAGACAGCAGATGTTTCTTCACCTTGGTCTTCTCACTAGTGGGTGTCCTGGAGCAATACTTCTGGAAGTAGCAGCTTTATATAGTCCAGGTCCAGGGTATCCACAGGGTGTTTGCAGACATTCCCATAACTTGGAGTGATACATTTATAAGTAGTTGCTTCCTTTCCCACAGTCTGTCACAGTGGAAATTTTTGTCTGGATATATTAGCCAGGATGTGCCAACCAAAACCCACCCCCTTTAAGCCTGGAATTAGAACCTTCCTGTTGCAAAATCATCTCTTCTGTGCTTATCTCAAGTTCACACTGTGAGGGTGACCTTATGGCAAGTTCCTCCTGTGGCCTTGGCAGTGTTTGAGGCAATAGAGGTTTTTAAGTCTCTCACTTTAAGTGTGAGGTACAACCCAATATGTGAAGAGGCACACTGAAGGACTCACTAACACACTAAATATAACTCTCTGTAAACTCAAATTCATGAGATAGATATTCTTGCACTAGGTTTTTGAAGTTGCTGGTGGCTGGGATAAGGAGATAGGAGACTACAGTGATCCTTAATCATGTAACTTCATAAACATTGAATTAATACTGACAGTCACATATCTTATGAGTCATACTACTGTTGGTGGCTTAGGAACATCACAGCTACTGGAGAGCTGTATCTTTCTAGAATAGATATTGCTAAGCAGAGGAATTATGCAAGAAGGTGTTAAAGTTTGATAAAGACAAAACTCTGGTCTGGGCATAATTGTGTCAGCTTGGGAAGCAAAATTTTATCCCAAACAAATAAAACCAATAACCTGTTATCAAAAATTATAATCTTCCTCCCTGCTATGCAAATATCTGTGGAACTTATAAGAAACCCCAGACCACTAATGTTCATGTCCCAATCAAAGTGGATCACAACAAAAGCAGCTGTGAGATATAATCAGAACCTATCAGGAGTCATCACATTGCAGTTCATTAGAAAATAATTGATCAGTTTGTTTAAAGGAAAGAAAAAAAGAATTTTTTTTACTGCCATCTGCTCTGATTTCAATTTTTTTCCAGGCCTTTTTGTCTTGTTCTTTTTTTTTTTCCCAAGTATCTTAAATGGTCTTATTCCAACAAATCATTAAAATTTCTTTTCAAAAGGGTGGGGCTTTTTGCATTCTTTTTTCACTTCTAGACTTCCATTATACAATATTCTATTTACATAGTTTTGCTATTTAAGAATATACAAAGCTGGGACTGGTTCCAACTCGCAATGAAGACATTATTTCACTTCACTTAAACAAAAGCTGAAGCTCTGAACACTCATATCGACAATAAACTAGGCCAATTACTTCTGGTTCTCCTAAAATGGAAAATACTTTAAAACATGAAAAACGTGGATTTAACTAATTGATTTATACCCTGGAGATATGCTATTGGCCACAAGAACTTATGTGGCAATGTGTGGAATGCCACTCTTTGCCTTTGCATACAATAAACTATTTTTTTAAAGAATAAACTAAATGTTATAAATACATATAGCTGTCTATAATTTATAAGACAAAAAAGAAATATTTATCTGAGTATTCTCCTTCCAGCAGTGGTGAAACATGGAGGTCGGAAACAAATTAGGTGTGTGTATATAAACATATTTAACTCCCCCAAGTAAACATCAATAGTTCTTCACAATATCCTCCCCACACCTAAGAACGGAAATGTCAGTTATATCCTGAAACAAAGATCAGATTTTTGAATTACACATTCCTTTCAACTTTCCATGCAGTTTCTCCAGTTAACACATGAGTTCCTGCAGACTTTTAGCACTCCCACATCTTGAGCCAAGGAGCTTAACAGCTTAACTACAGGCTGTCAGGAAATACTTGCTTTTCCTCTATCTGATCTTGCTATCTACTCCCTTTCCCTGATGCTGGTTTGAGATAGGCAAGGAACAGTGAGAAATTGATCCCTCTTAAAAGCTCCACAGAACTATTGATGCTCGCTGGGCTGCTCTTTTGTTTGTTTAAAGGCACAGACTTGGCAGTTTCATGTGCATGTACAATCACATTCATAAGCTTATTTCTTGATTCATTTATTTATTTATTTATTTATTTGTATCTCTATCTGTGAATATAGACATTAAATATGTGCTTGCTTTAGAAATGTAAATTGCAATATTTCACAGAGATTAGCTCCACATCTTCCCAAGTTGTCTTTTCTCTTACAGGCATTTTAAACTGTACAGGAAATTAAAAAGACAATGGTCAACAGAGGATTACACAGCAGAAGTAAGCTCTTCACTGACTTTAACCTGATGCAGGTACTCTGTGCTAGTCAGCCACCACAGTACTATAGAGGGCAGGAGGCCTGTTTTCTGTCTGTCTGGAGACCATGAAACAAAGCAGAAGCTAGATAAATTTTCATTCTTTTTTGGATTTTTTTCCCTGGATAATGCAGCTGTCCTTTACTGCCTTTTATGATGGATTATGATGTTAGGATTAGTTAATTTATTGGAGACTCATTTTGCTCCCTATGTGTGTTCATTTAGTATTTTTTGAAGCTAAATTTTAAACTTTAGTATTTTTCCCCAGCTTTCTGTAAATGAGCAATAACATTTATCTTTTGTACCATTAAGAATTCAAGATAAGGAATAAGGATACAAAACGTATTTTTTCTTCAACAAAAACAAAAAAAGACAAAAGACAGATAGAATAATTTATGTTGAAAAGGAACTTAAAGATCCTTGAGTCAAATCATTAAACCACCACTGCTGAGTCCACCACTAAACCATGTCCCCCAGTGCCACATTTATGTGTCTTTTAAACACCTCCAGGGTTGGTGACTCCACCACTGCCATGGGCAGCCTGTTCCAAAGCTTGACAACCCTTGACAACAAAGTTTAACAAAACGCAATAAAAAGAAGACAAAACGACAAGTCAGAATATTTTCTTTAAAGATACCTATATATTTCTGGACACATGCAAAATCAAATAATTTGTAAGAAAGAGAATGCAAAAAGTTTAGCCTCAAACAGTTAAAAGAGAAATTTTTAAGCAATGATGGTGATATCATATATTCAAGTTTCTCTTGAACTGAGATGGTTAATCTCACTTGAGATCACCCTTCCCTTCCTGGAATGGACCAAAGTCTCACTCCCACAGAGACTGAGCAGTTGAGATATCAGTAATCTTGCTGTAAAGAATTCAAGTCTGAGCTCTGAAATGGAACTTGTACACAGCATAAAATATTTCTGGCAGACTTCCAACACATAAAGAATCTCGAAGCTTTGGATAGGAGCAGCAAAGAACTGACTTGCAGACAGCTAATGATTTGGTTTTGAGACAAACAAATCCATTTGGGAAATGGCAAACCAACCATCTTTAAAAGGCCTCCAACAGTGTAGGTCACTATACCATATCTAATGGAAAGGTCATCTCTTAAGAAAGGTTAGAAAACAGTGAGAGCTTTTCTCTTTTTTTCCTTCAGATCATTCCATTAAAATGGAGCACAAAATGAAGGGAAGGACATGGTTCAGTCACACGGCTGCACATCCTGACTGCCTGGCTTATCAAGAGAGTGCTGAGCTTTAGCACAGAAAGATATATGAACTGGGATAAAGGAGATATAAGCACCACTCCAAAATGTATATTTTACTACTGCTGCAAAAACAGCATTTGAGGCTGGATGCTTGATAACACTGTGATCAGCAAATTTTTTTTCTTAGCTATATAAAAAAAGGATAATTTCTACTAGGGACATTTTGAATGTTCCTTTTTTAATTGGTCCATAGTTCACAGTTCATTCCACTAATTCCTACTTTTTGCCCTATTATCAGAAAATCAGAAAAGCTATTTCTTTGTAAGGTAAGAAGACAAAAATTCCCAGACTACCCTGGCCCTGTGTACATTACAGGAATTTTTGCTTTCCAGGAACTATGTTATTATAATGGGAACCTTCTTATTAGTTACAGGTGAACAAAATTTTTTAATGAATAGCCTCTTATCAGATGCTAAAATAAAATGGGCCAAATCTATGGCAATATGAAATGCATTTACATACAGTCTGTTGCTGAAGTTTTGTGTATTCTGACAGAATTCATGCCACAGACCATTTTTTAATACTGAATCATTTTGATTGCAGATTTTTTTTATTTATTACAGGTGGTAAAGATAATTTCCCTATCACACAAAATCAGTTTCTTGCATTATAGCAGTATTATAGTATATCATCTTTTGGTGCTTTTTTAGAGAGAACTTTGAATGTTTTGACACACACGGTTCTCATTTTTTTCAAATTCACAATTCATCAATTGCTTTTGCTCAATATTTCATAATTTTGGTTCCTTGTCTGTAAAGATCTTACATTTTACCTGCAGTAATACTAATCCTGTGCAATTTCAGGCAAGAGAAGTAAAAAAAAAGAGGATAAGATTTTGATTTTAGTATTAAATTATTCTTTGCCTCATTCTTTATGATGAAGATTGGTTTATGTTTAATTTTTACTCATGGAAGGCAAGGGCAAGCACATTATTGCAATTCATAGGTTTATTAACATTTTCTTCAACATTTAAATTCCAACATGAAATATGTATTTTCTGTCACTTGCCATGCACTTATATTTCAATGTCTATTTGATGAAAAGAGGTATTCATTTTAAAGACAAATTAAATAAAAAAGGAAAAAGAGAGGAAAGTAAAAATAATGTCAAGTGTTAGTCCTACAAAGTTGATGCAGCCTGTACCTTGTAGTTTCTTCAAGGAATATTTCTAAAATTTATTTGTATTGTTTCAAAATCAAAGGTATTTTTTTGTTAACTTCCATAACATGCAAATGCTATATTATACCTTCTTGAGAACATGACCAGGAGAACTACTGGGTGAAATCTTTTGAGTATTTACTCCTTAAGCATAAGATTTCTTCTCCATTATTTCTTACGTTGCTTCAGATTTGAAAACATTAAAACAAATGGATCAAGGCTCTTCACTAAATATTAGTGGGAAGGGTGTCAGAAGGGAATTTAAATGTTCTTTTTTCAATAGTCATTTGTATTTAGAGAATAATTTTATAGCAATAATTATTAAAAATTTCTTCCATTTAATTCCTTTTCTAATGTTCAACAGGTTTTGTTATTCAAAATGTGTTTTTTTCTAGGAAAAAATTTTTGGGGACTGGGAATTTACTGTAATCAAGAAAATTATTTTTGAATTCTCAGTAGAAAATTCTCATATACTAGTATCAGATAAATAAATTAGGCATTATTATTTGAATTTCATATAATCATAAATATGTAATTTCTTTATGAAAGAAACTGGTATACTTTGAATTTCAAATAGCAGCTTGACTAATATCTTGCATTATGCTAGTTATTTACATCCTTTGTACACATCGAGTGCAGACTTCTTTAAGAAATATTACAGGTGGATACAGATTGAAAAATCTCTTCATTGGAAGTGCTGGCATATGAATAGCCATTTCTATGAGCATTCTTACTATCATATATCAAACACATAAATATATTTAAAAAATATCTGCAAAAGAGCTCTAGATTTGAAGTGTAAAACTGCACCCATCATTCAATTAATACTCGTTTCTACACTCTTCAAGCAAGTGCATTTTCCTACATGAGGTGTACAAATACTCCATACATTTTAGTTTCCAGTATCATCACAGAATCATAGAATGTTTTTTGTTGGAAGGGATCTCAAAGATCAAGTTCCAACCCCCTTGCCATGGGCAGGGACACTTTTCACTCAACCAGTGTATGGGGTTTTCATAGCCAAGCTTTAGTAGTGGTGGAGAAGCATACTGGAGTGGCTTCTGTAAGAAACTGCTAGAAGCTTTGGTCCATGTCCAGCTCCAAAGATGGACCTGCTGCTGGTCAGGGCTGGGCCAATTAGAAATGATGGTAACCCCTCTGTGATAATATATTTAAGAAGAAGAAAAAACAAGTTATTGTGCAGTTGTATTTGTAGCCGGAGAAGCCAGCTGTACATGCAGCTGTATTTGTAACCAGAGTGAGAATATGTGAGAGATGCAATTATGAATATGACAAGTTCGGTGCAGGAGGAAGGGTGAGGAGCTGTTCCAGGTGTGGAGCTGAGGTTCCCCTGCAGCCTGTGATGCAGACTTGGTGAAGCGGCTGTGCCCCTGCACCCACAGAGGGCCGCAGAGCTTCAGAGATCCACATGCAGCTCATGGAGGAGACTCACACTGGAGCAGGCTCAACTCATGAGCCTTTCATTGCCTTTTGTTTCCTCTGTCTAGCTGCAGAGCAGAGTGACAGGGCAGTAGGTACTTGGCATCCAGTCACTGAAACCCACGACAAACAAGTAGCTCAAAGCCCCACTCAACCTGGCTTGAACACTTCCAGAGATTTTTGTGGACAAGAGTAAATAACCCTACATTAAATTTAGACATTACTTCTCACTCTTTCAGACTACTTTCTTTCAGCTAAATGATTGAGCCAACATATTAAGATTCATCTCTTTAAGTTTCTTTTGCTTTCAAATAATTTCCCAATGAAATGCAGATGGTGGCTCTTCAGAGTCTTCTTGGACAAATTTGGTTCCTTTAAGTTGTTATTCAAACCGGTCTTTGCATTAAGTTTTATTGAAATTACAGTGTTACTTGTAAGCTATCACTTCCCCTGGAGACTATTAAATCTTATACAGTATGGGTTTGAGCTCTCACTGGGAAAGAAATGGAAGGAGGGAGAACTATACATCTTTCATGTCAAATATTGATTCTTTTATTTCTATTTTCTGTATCCTTTGAACATTTTTTAGTGTTATTGCTGGTGATAACAAAGAGAATGGGGAATAGATACAAGCTTGTATTTACTCCTTACTGCTTTAGCCATGACTATGAGCATTAGTTGGTGTTTTGCTTCACAGTATCACTGTTTCAGCAACTTTCTGCATCTGGTTTCTCTGTTGATTTTTTTCTACCTTGTCAGAACTATTGATTCAGTCTTTGGTCTGCATTATTTAGGAATCAATATGTAATTTTATGAAAATATTAAATTATTTGAGTTAAGTTTTGGATCTAAGCCATAGTTGTGGCTTTCTAATATGACATAATTTATTTATTCCCTCAGTAAACTTCAGTGTGGTTTATCTACCATTGCTGTTTTTATTGGTACTAGAAAATCGAAAATTAGAAGTTCATCTTATAGTCAGTCTTCTCTTATGTTTAAAAGCTTTTACCTCTGTACTTTGAATGATATAGTTGATGCTACAAAGGATTCCCTTAATGATTGTAAAATGCTTTTGAATTTAAAACTATTTTATCATATGTCTACTCTTTTTCCCTCAGTCAACAGGGGAAGTTGGAAATTTAATCTCTATTTAGGCAAAAATGTCCCATTATAGATCCTTTGCAGCTCTCTAGCTCAATTTCTCATGACGAAAAGAAACTTTATATGTTATTATAATAAACTATGCTGCAAACTGATCAGCAGCTTAGGAATAGTATAATAAGACATACATTAGATATCCAGGGTGTCTAACAGAGCTCTTAAGGAAGTGATGATTGTTTTTCTTGAAGATACTTCTTTTTTTTTAGTTAAAACAACTCCACATTTAGCAAATCTAGGAGTTTTTTACTTCCAATAGACAGCATTTTCTATGTGATGCCACAATTTCTTCCCCAAGCAGCAAAGACCCATGACAGGGGCCTGATCTGTGTTTCTGCATTGTGGCCAATAAAAGACAATGGGAATAAAAACTTTAAATAATATATATTGTGAGTTACTTCAGGGAAGTGATAAAGTTGGAGGATTATTATTGAATGCTTACATCCACCTTGAAATTTTCATCAGGCATATTTGCTATTAAACTTAAATGTTTAGAAAAGTATTTGCATATATTTAGAGGATGTGAAACTTATTTAAATAACTTTATTAATCTTATTTCTGAAACCTGTCCTTTTTCTAACAGTGTTTTTATTATATATATGACTGCTTTAGTGACAGTTCTACAGAGTTTAGAGAAATCCTTAATTTATGGTCTCAACCACAAGGTGAATTATTGTAAAAAGGATTTTTCACAGTTAAACATGATGAGTGTGTTTTCTTACAATTTTCATTACTCCCTTGCTTATGCTGAGAAATTTTTTTTTTCGTGTGATAATGCCTGTAATTTTGTATTTCAGGTTAGACATAGAACATATTTTTTTTTCTAATGTGTGCTTAAAATTAACCTTATATTTTAAGCTATGAAAGAAAGTGTTTCTGAAAGGCAGAGATATTTTAAGAATAATTTTAATTATCAAAAGCATGTACGACAAAGCATGGAAGCTCAATTTCTTGGTACAATTTTTTTCTCTTATTGGCATATAAGAAGTCAAGATTTGCATTGCAGATCTCTCACACTCTACTTTTAGTATGTAAACTGTAGGTCAAACTCAGAAATGCAGCTCAGGGAGAAAAAACAAAAGAATGTCAAGATTCATTCCAAACCTAGAGAAGTAAATTACTTTAATTTTAGATCTTCTGCAACATTTTAAATTTAATTTAAGGTCCTATACTTGAAACTTAGTGTGAAACATTTGTTCTTCTTTAACTGCCTTAAGGATAAGAACACTTCTAGATGTGCCCAGAACTGAAGTAAATTTTAACCACTGCACGATACTTCTAATTAATTTGTGTTCCTTGGCCATGACAAGTTTGTAAATGACACTAAAACCTAAAAATTCCAAGCTGAAGGAGGTTCCTGGACCAAATTAAAACTGCAGCCTAGAGCTCCACATAAACCTAGAAAGTGTCTATCACATAATCACAGAATGGGTAATATCAGAAAGGACCACAGTGTGACATCTGATGCAATCTCCCTGCTCGAGCAGGGACATTCAAGAGCACCTGGCACACAGTTGTGTTTAGATGGCTTTTCAATATCAGTACCAATTCTCTTAAATTGACCTAATGCTTAATTCAAACCTAGAACAAGACCTTTAAGCCTGGATTGGCAAAATCACAGAATAAGATAGGTTGGAAGGGACTCACAAGTGTCACTAAGTCCAGCTCCTGGCTCTGCACAGCACCATCCCCAAAAGCCACACTCTGTGCCTGACAGTGTTGTCCAAATGATTCCTGAACTCTGTCACCCTTGGCCCTGTGACCGCTTCCCTGGAGAGCCTGTTCCAATGCCCAGCCATCCTCTGGGTAAAGAACCTCTTCCTGATACTCAGCCTTAACCTTCCCTGACACAACTTCAGGCCATTCCTTCATGTCCTGTCACTGGTCATCACAGAGAAGAGATCAGTGTCTCCCCTTCTTCTTCTTCCCCTCATAAGGAAGTTGTAGACTGCCATGAGGTTTCTCCTCAGTGTCCTCTTTTCCAGGCTGAACAGACCTAGTGACCTTAGCTACTTCTCAACAAGCTTCCCCTCAAGTCCCTTCACCATCTTTGTTGCCTTTCTTTGTACATTCTCTAGCAGCTAAATATCTGTCTTGCATTGTGCTACCCAAAACTGCCCCCAGCCCTGGAGGTGAGGCAGCCCCAGTGCAGAGCAGAGCGGGACAATTCCCTCCCTTGCCCAACTGGTGATCCTGTGCCTGATACCTGCCCAGGACAAGACTGGCCCTCCTGGTTGCCAACCTGCTGGCTCATGTCAACTTTCTGTTGCTTTAAATATAATTTTTATTACAAGATGAATCACATCATTTGTTATAAAGTAGCTTCAATCCTGGATCATGATAGGGACTGCTCAGTTTCCTCAGTCAAGAATTCCTTCAGTGCCAGAGAGAGCAGTAATCTCATTCCCTGCTAGTCTTCATAACCACAAATGAAGACCTGACACTGATGATCTAGAAACAAGCCCATTTTCTTGTCTTGCTTTTGCTGTAGGGAACAGCACATGTCTGTCTGACTGCTACCACCAGCCAGCATCAGATGCACACCTGGACACCATGTTAACACCTTTTCTGTTTCTTGGCCTTCTTTTGAACGTCTTTGTTCTCCTCTTTCTCTACTCAGTCTTTGCCCAAACAACTTTCCCTAATTAACTTTTCTCTCCTGGTGCCAGATGTCATACATTAAAACTAAATTTATTTCTGATAATTACCTAGTTCCTACACTACTCTGTATGCCAGCGCTGCTATGATTAGTTAGGTGTTACTGGTCTTTCAAGACTGTACTCCCAAAAAGGTGACCAGCTTACCTCAATTTTTCTGTGAATTTTCACTGCTTCTTAGGCACCTTCTACCTTGAACGTGAAGTTTAGATTTATAACTTTTGTCAGCTTCTCACATAATTTATTGTGCTGTCCAGTAGCTTTCCATGTCCTGCCCAGTTCTCTTAATCTTAAGCTGTGTGAAAAGTCTCATCATTTGCCTGCAGCTTAACATGTCAAACATGCACTGAAACCAAGTTTGTGAACTGATAAGCATGTGCTGTCTTCCATCATGTTAGCCTAGGTAAATGGGTTTAGAAAATGATGCAGTTAAACTGGTGTGACTTTCAGGTGTACAGATGCTCAGAGAAAAAATATACAGGTACTACCTAAAAAGTTCTCTCTCTGCTGCACAAATAATTATTTATATACAGGCACTTTTTAGTGAATAAATGTCCTCAAATTTATGATACCTATGCAATGAATAATTTCTACAATGGTAACTACAGTAATAACGTATAAGCTTCACAAAAATGGCATAAATTCACACTTTAATTTTAGACAATATCCTAAAGAAGAAATGAAGATTGGAACTAAATTATCTCCAGAATTTTGAATTTTTTCCTTCATGCTGTGAATGCTTTGAAAAGCCATATATAAAAGACATCTCTGTTGGTATCGGTAAGTGTGAATACCATGGTAGTTCAGGCATTAACAGGTAAAGTGGATTGAAAACATTTCTGCATTTATCACTAGCTAAATCTTTTCTGTTGTGGGGAGATGCAGTGCTTAAATAGCTTAAAAACTATGATTCAACAACAACAAAAATGTATCTGTTTGAAAGACTCCTGACTGTACACTAAAATTAGAATTTTTTGAATTAGTTCTGTATGTGTGCTTTCTCATTTGCTGTCTAATACAGACATCTCCTGAGAATATTTTCCAATTGCTTTCCCAGAAGTACAAAGATGCTGCATTATGGTAACAAGGGAGCAGAGAGTCCACCTTCAACCTTCATTAGATAGGTTGCAACTTTTCTTTTATTAATATAAATTGCTTCATTATAAGAGATCATCTAATTATTTCTGAATTCACAAAAGGATATTCAAATAACCCCTAGGGAGGTTTAAATTTCAGATTTAGCTAGAGAATGATGGACATTTGAGACAGTTGTCAGGGAGCCGCTTATTATAGGTAGCCTGAAAATCCCTCTAGCTCTGAAATCAACCTCACCAGATTGACAAAAAAGAGAAAGAAATAAAAGAAGATGTATGTGTAAAACTTTGTGCAGGATAATCATAGTGCTTAGAATTGCATTAATCTAACCATCGGGGGTTTGTAACAGAGTTATAAATATTTTATTGGATTTTTAATGATAAAAAAATTCCTAATGGATATAATATAGGGTGAGGGCACTATGACTTGAAAGCTTTGATGTATGGAAACTCCATCAGCTTTGAGCTGAATCAATAAATCTCACAAGTTTGTGTTATGATGGCTTAGTATCTTGTCATCTACTATCCATTTACAACGACAAATGAAAAACTATAATAAAATCATACAGCTGTGTACGGAGGTTTTTGTCAGAAATTGAAACAGCCAAAGAGGTTATGTGTAGGACAGTGCAAATAACAGATTTCTTACTTTCTGTGGGTAAAAATAATTTATTAAACTACTTTTTTTCTTTTTAATGTTGTCAGGAAAAATAAGCACTCATCAATATGAGGAAGAGAACAATTCCATGTTCATATATACCCCAACAAGTTTAAATTGCTGCTTTCCACCAGGAACCTTGAGTAAGAAAGTACCTGAGATTTGTGCTGTCTCCTTACTTGATGCCGTCTATACTCTTTTTCAAAATAATCAAACCTGGCACTCAGGTTTTGTCTCCTTTTAAAAAGAGAATTATCAATATAGGCACTTATTCTTACTTCTTGTTTGCAAGTAGGTTCTTGTCCAGGAGGTATAAATATTTAAATGCAAGGCAGAATAGCTCTAATCAAAGGTTGTGCAATAGCTCTGATTCAGAGCAGTGGGTGGCCTGGCCTCTCAATTAACAGGGAGATTAAAATCTGTGTCCTGAAATGGGTTCTGAGGATTTAAACCTTGACAGTGTATTCACACCTTAGAATTATTAAGGCAGAAAAGAACATCTCTTTACTGCATCCAGCAGTCTCAGCTGATAATGTTGAACAAATTTTACCTGCATTTGGAAGACATTTCATAAAATAAAAAAGTGAAAGATTTGATGACTTCATTATTTTGCTGCTTTCTTTATCTCCTCTTTACATCTAACTTTTGTTACCAGTTCTCTCTGATGGTATTTTATAGAAAAATAGTATGTGTAAATGTATCTACTTCTTTATAAATTATTAAATAGACAATTTTTCCATTTGGAAAGCAATAGGAAAAGAAAAATATATTATTTGAATACAAAGTAAAATATTGTTGAAGGTAAAAATAGCTTCTAATAATAATAGCCAAAACCCATAGTTCCCCTTGTTCTTGCAATTCTATTTCTATTAAACTACTTCTTAAACTAAAATTTCTCACTGTACAAAAATTTAGGGTATATATTGGAAGTTTTGAAGACCTTGTGGTATGAGAGATTAGAAACATGTGAAAACTACTTAAGAAATAGCTACCATGTGTAGATTAAGAATTAAGAAGTTGAGCATCAGCCTGATTTTATTTCTTGTTATCCAGTGCTTTTCTGGTTTCCTGTAATTGACTGGGTCCATTCCTCCATATTTTGGACAACTTTTATGCATAATATTTTGCTTAAAAGAGTTAATTTCCTCATGCAGCATATACTTAATCTGGTTTGTAGGATCTCTACTTTCAATTTCTTAAGGGAAAAACTCTCATATTCCAAGTTTCAAAGACATGATCACGTTGTTTGTAAAATAACGACAAACATTCAGAGAAGCTGCATTTCCAGTGGTGGCATTTCAGTGAAGCTGAATTTACAGGAATTTTACAGATTACATCAGTGAAATAATGGGGTTTTTGGTTTTTAATTTAGTTCTTGGCAAGCATCTGTGTAGCAATTGTATATGAAAACATTCAGACTTTTGAGAGAGTCAGATACTTGCATGGATACATGGCCAATTAATATAAGACTCTTTATCACTAGCACCTGACATTTATGACAAGTAACTTTAGTCCAATGTATCTTGCCTAATTTTATTGATTTCAGATTGTGTTCCACATGATTAAAGACTGCACACTGTTCTCAGGTATCTTACAGTCCCTTTAACTTCTTTACACAAAGAGTGTGGATTTTAAATATCACACCTCCAAGTTTGCCAAGGTTTACATCAAAATGTAATATAATTCAAATCTGAAGATTCTAAGAAAAAGTTGATTATAATAAATCTAAGAAAGATAATGTAACATTAAATTCTATTCTCTATTTTTCTGTGGTATTCTATGTCATCATATGAAGCAGCTTAAATAATTTCTCAAAGATTTTATTTCCTGCGTATCTTATATTGAAAGATCTCCTATTTGGTAAATACAGTCGTTGCACTTTTCATTCATGCCAGAAAGATGAGTTCAGCTCATGGGTCATTTTACTAAACTGACAGCACACCAAGCTTTGGCATCTTTCATAATTGCAACTTCCAGGGTCACATATTGTACATCACTAAGACACAGTAACCACATAGTAAATATTCTTCCATATGCCTCCTGATCAAGAGGGGATTAATTTAAATGACTGGTGAAATAAAGCCTTTGTTTGTTTTGTGCTATTCTGCATTCCTTCATGTTAACTATTTACACATGTTTATGTCCTCCAGTCTTTTTATTAGACTAACCCTGAAAAAGACAATACTTTTCTTCCCCAAAATTCATTTTTCCTTCTGCTGTGGCTTTTAGAAACATGCACTCTGTGTAGCGAATGAGTTATAGCACTAGCCATACTGCTGCACTCAACTGAAGAAGCATTCAGTTCAGCATTTGTAATCAGAATTCTTCTGACTTATCTTAACTAACAAGACCATTGTTTTGCTACAATTAAAAAAAATTGTTTAGCTTTTCCAGAATTTTTTTGTTGTTAAGTATTTAACTTTTCTGTTTCTCCCAGTCAGATTCAAGCAGCTCATATAATTCTGTGATGTTTGATTATTTTTATTTCTTTTGGTTTTCTTTTTGTAGTTGAATTTTGATTGTAGATGGAAAAGATTGTTGGGTGTTTACATTGTATTTCTGCATGACATGCTTCTTTAATTCACATATTATGTAACTATGTCTGCCTAAATAATTTTACTGAAATTGAGAACCAATAGCTAAATTTCAAAAGTTAATATACTTTATTAATGTATATGCATGGATATATAAAAATGTATGACATCCTTTTTAGATTAAACAAGACACTTACCAAGTCCAGTGTCCTTTTTGTATCCAGACTTTCCTGGTTAAGAAATACTTCTGGATTATCATGTCTAGAGGCTACTAGATGATATCATGAACCTGGCCAACTATACATATGCTTCGCCTTTCCAACAACCAGAAATTAAACCCCACAATTTCATTATGCATATTTTGAAAAAATATCTATATTTTTCTTTGTCATATATATTGTAATGGACTGTTTTTATTTGCTAATTTTATGAAATTTTCAGGAAAGAGGAACACAGGCCATGAAGAGTGTATCAAATCTGGTTAAAAATTTCTTGACATTGAGATAAATCAAAAGCCTGTTGGGCTAAATTAAAAGTTCATAACTAAGGTTTTTCAAGCTTGGCCTTTCTAGATGATATTAGACTTTTGAAGTTGTGGCTGTGGTTGCAGATGCCTTTCTTTGAAGAAAGAAGCTATTATTAAGCTGAGTCTACGTCTTCCATGAAAATGTCACTAATGCCAAGCGCTGAATAAACACAAATTACTTCTGCTCTTGCTTTTCTTTATCAGTTTGTAGTTTATATTCCCCTGAGGAACATTGTTTCTCTTGAAGACCAGGTTATCTCTACAAGCTCTAAGAAATTGCAGTAATGGTGAATTTTTTGTTCTGTTTGAGGGAAAGCAAGAGAATGACAAATACAATGAAATGTCTTGTGTCAGCTCATGCAAGCATCAGCTCTTCACTTACAGTGTAGAAATGCACAGACTCTATCCAGAAGGCAGTTCAAAATATTAGAGGTTCTGGGTCTATGTGAATTTTAAACAAACCCATGCTTTTACTGATTTAATGGAAGCTGAAGATCTCCTATCAGTTCCAAGTATAGACAAAGAAATAGAGCAGAAGCTGATCTCTGCATGGGGAAGCATGCAATATTTGCCCTACACATCACCTTCAAATCTGTTTGATGTTAGCAGTGGCAGTGTCTCGTTGAGTACGGCTGTATCCGATATGTAAAATTACTTTTGATCAGTTATGCAAGCTCTTTTGGAGATTGTCACACAGAAATTTAACCATCAACACTCAAATAGGTTGATGATGGTAGTTACAGAGGTGGATGGATAGATTGGTTTAAGTTCAAATATGAAATTCTACCACGGTCACAAATACACTAGCTAGCTGCAGGACACTCAGGACTACTGACACACCTGATTTTTTACTTACCAAACTATAAGGTGAAACTGGCACCAAGTGACTGAAATCCAGGTACATTCTTCTGTCCCAGTTTGTTATTCACATCCCTGGGTTTATTGCTCCTTAGCCAAGGTTTGTGTACGGTTTCTGCTTTCTTAATGTCCTCAATCTTATTTTAATGCACTTGTGTGTTTCGCCATCCTAATACAAAGCCCTTTCAGGTATCATATTAAATAAGATTCATGCAGCTTACTCTTGCTCTATATTGTTTCACAGTTAGTGCTGTATTTCACACACTTATTCACTATATTATGAAAGCCTCTTTCTCCACATAGCAGGCACTATGTAGAGGAGAATCTGATTAATTCATGAAGAAGGATTTAGCTTCTGTGCCATGGTACAGCTATAGAAGTCGCTATGGACTATTTCTTCCCGGATGCAGATCATCTGAAGTGAAACCTGCTTCAATTTATATCTAGTGTTACATGCAAGACTCTGTTGTATCACATAGCAGAAAACAGTTTAATCAAGACTTGTGGGTGCGCATAAAGAACTCTACTGAGTCTAAATAATGTTTAACTGGAGACTAATTCCTGAATAGAAATCTATTGCTTGCACACTTCAAGTGCTTTCACATAGTCCTGTTTTAGCTCAAAATTTCTGTAAGCCCTTCTTCACCTTCTTCTGTGATGTGAACCTGTGTTCAGCTAGTGAGTAGAGGTATCTAGTGACTTGTAATTGTTCTCTCAGCTGAGATTAGACACAGAGCCTTGCTTATGGTGCTGCTTGATTTCCCAATACTTACAGAGAGAAGACATACTTGTGTTAGGTAGAGACCAACATTGTCTCCTAAGGAGTTATGTGAACTATGACTTCTCTCCATTGCCAGAATGAAGAAATTAGAGGGTGTTCTTGGGTAGCATAGCTACCTTTTTTTAAGGATAAACACTTAGAATTGTGTTGAGATACTAAAAATGCTGGGAAAAATATTTTTAACCTATATCTAAATATAATGCGATTCAGATATAAGCAGCTTCATGATATCATGAAAATAATAATTGAAATTATATATAATAATATTAAAGAATCAAAATTGAAAAGTTGTTTAGAGTTAAATGGGTATTTCTTAATATGGATTCTTATTTTCTACTTTATGAAAAGTGTCTCCATTTGAACCTGAATTGCCATCTGATGTATTATGGATTTTGAATCAAGTATATTTGTCTCACCTGGGTTATTCTTGCAGTCAGAAGGATATGAGGGAGCATTGTTGCCTCAGTTATAATTTCAGGTTTTCTTTACAGTCATAACAAGTATAAATATATTTTCTTTTTAAAACAAAAAAAAAACAATCAAAAAAAAAGTCTGTAGACTTAGACAAAAGATTTTATTCTTATATTGAGAAAATTAGCAGTGTTCTCCAAGGTTCCACACAGTAGGTCCCATACCATGTCATATCTTGTACACACTCCAAATTGATCATGCAGAGGTATGAAGCTCTGTTTGAAGGTGTGTAAAAATATGAAATGACCTGTGATTTTATTACTCAATGTTATTGCTTACTCTCCGAGTAGACATTTGAAAGTATTATTTTCTAGTAATTTAAACTGTCTGCCTAGACTTCCAAAGTAAGGAGTCTTCAAGTACTGCCAAAATCTTGTATTTTCCAAAAGCAGCTGAAAAGTCTAATGTCCAGATACTTTCCTCATTGCTTGAGGAACAAAATTATTAAATATGACTGAGATAGGATTGTAAAGATGTTTATGTTGAAATAGAAATAAAATATTTATTTATGTGACACTAACAAAAACAAGAACTTGTACATAAATGATTAGGAAATTGATGAATTTTAGACCATTAAGGTAGTTTATAGATATGAGTCTGATTAAATAGATGAAAATATTAGTGTCACTGAACATTATTAGGATGAAGATCTCAATTAAACATATAGCATCCTCAATATTTCTGGTCTCCCATCAGGTGATTTCACTCTTAATGTAGAGCAAGATCCATATATTATTAACCAATTAATGAGTTTCTACAATATGTGAAAGTCTTTGGCATGAAACATCTCCCTAGATATTAAAGGTGACCAAAAGCACAGAAAAAGGACAAAGGGAAAGAGTACTCAAAGTGAGAACCACACCCTCACTTACTTCTGTCATAATTATAGCTTATATCAATTTCAATTTTCATGAGTAGCATGCAATGAAACATTCTTACAGTACAATGTAGAAAGTACCCTGTGGGTTTCAATTTACTACTACTTTTTATATGCACTTTTAAAAGAAGCCAAGCATAAAATTTACTCATGTAGGTCCCTCTGCACCCATTACAGGAAGAGGGCAAGGATCACAAAAGGATCTCTTGGTTATACATATGCAAGGTGTGTGACTTACTAGAATTTCATATGTGAATATGAAATAAAAATGTGTCTCAGCATGTACTTTTCATTTTCTCTGCCTTCTTTGTGAAGGAGAAAAAAAAGCAGGTTCATAGAATCATTTTTACTGGTTACAGAAAAAAAAGATTTTAAAAAAAATAT
>VWYI01037734.1:33631-74408 GCA_013399455.1 Anthoscopus minutus | reverse complement strand
TCCATCAGGAAATAATCCAGGTTCCCTTTAATACATTTGTGACACTGTAATAACCATAATCTACTTGACTTTAATTAAAAATATATAAAATTTTATATTTTTGTCTTTGGAGAATTATCCCCAAGCAATGTCTATTAGCAAATACAAGCCAAAGGCATCGTTTAATCCACCTACTCCAGGGTTCAATTTCGCCCACAGTGTATAACTGAAATTGCAAGTGGGTTTAAAAAGAGACCATGAGAAAGAAAGAACTCACCATTCTAACTACTTCAGGGTAAGTCTGCTCTGTCAAACAGCCTCTGCTTATTGTAATGTAGTCCACCAGTTCATTAAGAGTGGAGCGCTTGTATTCTTTCATTTTAAGGTCTGAAAGCGTGTCCATGAAGTCAAAAATGACACAGCACTGTTGAAGTTTCTTTAGGAACAGTTCAGGCTGCTCTGAAGATGGAACGTCTATGAAACAAGAAAGGAAATCTTTGTGAGTCTGGCATCTTATTATACAAAACAGGATTTCTTTTTGAAGATCCATTTCAAAGGAAAGCAGCATTCAGACAATTCTTGTAAAACAGAGCTCAGATTAACAAATGAATCACTTACAGGAACTGTATTACTGTTGTGTGTTTGAGATCCTGAATGTATTGTAGAAGGAATTTAATCATCAACAGCTATTAGGAAAATAAAGTTCACCAAGAAAGTCCAAGCTGAAGTAGAGAATGGAAACACACCAGCATTCAAGATTTAATTTTACAATAAACAACTACTTTGACTGGAGGCTGCTATTTACCATCGTTAACTTAAACTCCAAAGAAGAAAGAGCTGTCAAACACATCAAGCTTGATTAATTTGTATTTCTCAAAACACTGTGTGATTTATAACCCTGTATGAATATACATGAATACATATATATATATACAAATGCACAGCAAGAGCAAAATTCCACAAACAGATTTTGAGTTTCAGTCATTATCCCCATGCTGACACTTCCCATAGCAGAATCAATTTCACTGAAACACAGTGAGGATGCTTTTGCTGTACTATGAACACATAACACACATCAACAGGAACATCTTCAGAAAAAAAATAATATGTGCTTGACCAACAAAGTAAGCAGAACTCACTAATTTTGCTCCGATTTCTTAATTCTCAGCAAATAAGACTTCATACAGTAACAAAGGGAATGTTAGCTTCTTAGTTGCTGGTTACTTTACCAAATGCATCAAAAGAATACAAAGACAGCTTATTTTATGCAATGTTCATGTACAGAAAAGGATAGCAATAGCAGAAAGTTACAGAAATGAAATCTGTATTTTTACTCTGAAGGTCTGTCCTCAGACTAGGGAGCACTTCACTTCCTTTGAGCTACCGGGTTTTATTTAAGGCACCAAATCCACTGGTTGACCTTCCTGATCTCAACTTAAAGTTTTAATAGAATTTATGTTTGTTTCTTAAAACCTGGACTTCTAAAAGGCCAATCTAAGATGAAACTTCTCATTGCTGACACATGAATAAGTCATGGTAAGGAATATTTGGCAAATGCTGGGAGGTGTTAGTAATTGTATGGTAGTTTTAAGACTTAAGTACTATGAATCTGTTTTGCTTAAACACGGTGCTTCAATTTAATTAAAACCAGTGCTTAAACACAAAAGAAAAATAAACACAGATTGCAGTACAAATAAAGATGCAACAGTTTGTTCGACCTGTTTCTGTTTACAGCACTGAAGTAGTGACAGGATTCAACAGGGAATCTGCATGGGAAAAGAATCCACCACAAACACCTCTGGAATACTGAAGGTCCCAAAACCAGGCACCCTAAAGCCATTCTGCTGGTCAGCTCTCTCTCACACATTCAAACACCTTAGAGAGGCAGAGCTGAAACTTAAGATGAGCCAAGGAGACAGAGAAACTCACGAGCCTTCACCTGCAACAAAAAAGATCATTTCTATACACGACCTTTCTAAGGTTACAGCTCTACAGGACATAAAAAGCCTGGGGAAGCAGAGTTCTGTGACTGCTCTCTTGACTACCTGCCTTCAAATAATAGAGAGATGAATGGACTTCAGAATTCACTATTATGAACAAGCAGGCAACAGTTAAATGATGAAAAATTTCTTCCAAAGACAGCCTTATATACAGGCTGAAAAAAAGAAAAAGAAAGAGCAATTGGTTACTTTTCAGAAGCTTTATTTTTAAAACTTACACTCTTTCTTCTTTATTACACCTATAATCCACCACAGACCGTGGAAATACTTAAAAGGTATCAATACAATCTATGTTGATACCTGACCATAATGGGGTTTGGTTGCTCTGTTCTACATGGCTTTTAAATGTTTGCTTTCACCAACAAGGTCATTATAGTTAAAGAAAAACAGGCTGAAATCAAGTGGGAATTCATTAGGATACAATTCAGCACAAGTTAGAACCAGACTCATATATGACTCAAGATTACACTCATTTTAAGCAGGGTTTGTATTAAATAAAAATCTGAAAATTACTAAAGCATTAAAATAAGTCATAAAAGTTTGTTTTCTTTTTCTTTCTCCAGTTAAGTATCTGGAGGTGTGGGAACAAAACAAAAAATATAATTACGTTCTCCTCAAGAAAAACCACTCTAAAACCCTTCATGAAATTCATGCCAGTCTGACTACATCAACAGGCCATATGAACCACAGGGGAAGCTAAGAACAACCAAACCACAGCCAACCAAAAACCTACAAACAACAAAAAAAACCCTCAAAGCCCCACAGAATAAAACCCCACAAACCAAATGTTCTGGTCATATCTGCTTTTCTTTATTAAGCAAGTTGCCACTCACTCTAGGGAATACAATTCTAAGAACTTTCACTCAGTAATTTTTCTCAGTGTTCCTGGGAATTTGGGATGCCTTGGGGACAGGGTAACACCTAATGTCAGAGGTTCTTTGTACTTGGAAATGGGGAGAGCATATGAGAGTAAATATACTTGAAAAATTACGGTGCCCTAGCACAAGGGTGGTACAAATAAATAAGATCAGTATTCCATGTTCCCAGCCTTCCCCACAGACCATGGCATTAGCTGGTTTGGGATTTTGGGGTGGGGGGGTTCTTTTTCTGGTATTTGGGGCACATACCTACAGATCCCACAGCAGATCCTTAATGCAGCAACTTGGACTGATCACACAGTTCCTCACAGATGTTCACAGCTGGCTGGTGAAAGACAGCTTTTCTTCTCAACAGATACTCAGAGCTTTCAATGAATTTTACTCCCGAGCTAACACACAGCCTAATATTTAGGTCCCAAAATTTAACAACCTGCAATATTACCACTGTATCTACTTTCACATAAAAGAACAGAAAATTGAGCAACTGTTCTAATAAATCTGTGTAAATACATATAATACTTTAATAACCTATAAAATAAAATCAAAGTGACTATTAAGTGGCATGTGTGATTTATGTGAAATGCACAGAGAAATATACATTTATTAAAACCAGAACTTAAAGCAAGATAAATTTCTGTCTGGATGACTGTGAGAACTCTCCTCATTTTCAGGTCTTTACTACAATTTAATTTTCAGGCTTGTCAGTTTTCTCTTTAGCCATTTAAAACTGTACAGAGCTTTTGAAATACACTGAGTATTCACAGATTCAAAGGAAATCGGCTTAGTGAAAGCACACACTAGTACATCTGTATGCTGATTATCAAGACAGAATCAGAGTTTTAAAGTCAAGCTTTTATAAAGTTATCAGAAAAACTGACAGAAAGCACTATAATTTTATTTTTTTAGAGACATGGACCAACACTTTTTACCGCAAGGGCTGAAATACTAATTCTAAAATGGCTAAAGCAATTCTGTTTCTCTCTTAATAGCCTTTTCCCAAAATAATCCTAATCCAACCAGCCCATCCCTTCTCATCAGTCTCTGCCTTCTGCATCCTTTTATCAAGTAAAGACATAAAAATCCGACAGCACAGTTTTATTGCAAGTCTTTAACATCAATAAAAACATATTAACGTTTATACTACATTCATGTTTTAATTAAAGTAATTTACAAGTAACTCATTTTGAATTATAGGAAACAAACTATGCACTAGAGAAACTGCATCCAGGAAAGTGAGCTCTGGCTCTCCTCTCCCTGCTAAGTGAACAAGCAGGAAGGGGGAGGACCTGGATCAGCTCCCTGATCCACTCCTGCCCCTAGTTCTGCAGTGAAGGATACAATGCTGGGAAGTGAAGATGCAGGGAGGGATTGAGCTGCTGAAAGCAGCATGGCAACTGCGAGGAAAAGCCAAGGGATTGCAGACACAGGGCAATACAGAACTCAATCAGAATAAAACAAGACAAAATATGCAGATTACATGTGAAGTATTAAGTAGAACTAGACTATGCTCATACATGCTACCCTTCACCCACATATGCATTAGCAGAACATTTATGAATCATTAAAATCAAAATGCTCTCTGAACAACTACTGCTTCCAGGATATCTATTACTGGTATTCATTAGCTTGAAGGTAACATTCACATAGAGAATTAGCATCATCTTCTTGTATGACAGTAAAAATTAAACACAAAACACACATACTAAAACCAAAGTAAGCCCAAAATGGGGAAGAGAGACTAATAGTAACATTTTCGTTCACATTAATTTTAAGAACTTCCTTATAATGTCCCAACATCTGAGAATTCTGCATTCACTCCACCTCCAAGATTGTTTCCTCTTTCAATTTAGTTGCAAAATTTCAACTTTCCCTTTTGACTTAATAGCAAAATAACTCAACTCTTCTTCAATTTTCATATCTTCCAGTTACTAAGAAAACCTAGCACAATTCTTTTTCTAGTTTAATAAAATCACCCAAACCCCAAACTGTTCCCACTTTGCTGCCACTCACCAAATCACATTAAATATAAGCACTGCATCAAGGACTTACCTGCACAAAGAGGGAACTGGTGCACAAAACTCTGCTACAGCTAACTCTCACAAATCACTATGAAGATTTTATTTTAGAAGAAGTTACCTTTCTAGTTTTCATTCCAATAAAACTAGCAAATTTGAATTTGAAAGCCTTTTGGTTTTCTTTGAGAAGCTGACTTCAAGAGAAGGTCCAGCAACACCCAGCTCAGAGCTTTCCCTAACTTACAGTCCTGAAATATAGAACAACCACTTTTCTATAGGTCACTTTTCACAGCAGAATATTGGTCTTAACAGTCCAAGAAGTACAAATGTTTGTCCCCTTTTTCTTACACAACTTAAAAAAAAAATCACTATCTTGATTGCACTGATTTTATTTTCCTAACTGGCTGTCAATATTATGAATGCTTTGTCAAGTCAGTAATCATTCATTTATAAAAGGTGCTTTTCTCAAAGCTGTTTTCCCAACCCATTCTCTAGACTTAATAATTATACAGGCAGGGCAGCAGTTAGGCACTGTGTTCCAAATATGTAAAATCAAGCCAGTACAATTATTCACACAGCAATAAATATAGTGGGACAAACTCAAGCTGACTTTCCTGAGTGAACAGACTCAGAAAGAAAAAGCACAATGTTACCATACCATTTTCAGCACATTCAAACTGCATGATTAGAAATGCAACAGAGGACATAATTCACCAATTTCCTGATAAACAGCTTCTATTCAGATAATCAGTCACAAATCTGAGAATTATTTCCCTGGACATAAATTTGCCCCTACTCAAACTGAGCAAATTCTCACTAAGTGGGAGTCTCCTGGGTAGTTCCACAGGGCTCCTGGATCCACAAATCCCTCCACTGCTTGTAACACTCCCTAGCTATTTCACAGATATTAAATAATCATTTACTGGGGTGAGTATGCTAAACTCTGTGTAGATCTAATATATCATTTGAGTGCCTTGAGTGCAGATGGGGCAGCATTACAAACAACATGAGGTACTCCTTAATAGATGAATTCTTAGTCACATAAACTGCCCAAATGTTGTAATGTAGATCTATTAATCAAAATTCTGCTTTTACTCACAAATGTGATACCTCAAGTTTCAGCCCCCGAAAAGAATAATACACAGATGAAGGGCTACAAAGGGACAGTAAAGAATTTAATAAAACATATTTTAAAAAATTATACTTTTACACATTATGAAGTTTCAGTTGAACCTTTTGCCTATTTCCACAGCAAGCATGGTGCAGGCAATAATTTAAGTCTCTTCATTTTCATACAGCTCAATCCAGAGCCATTGCAATCAAAGTTTTAAGGAAAAGACTCCTTTGGTCTACAGTTTGTTAACCTGTAACCAACACTTCTTCATTCTCACCAAGGATGTCTGTGCTGTGAACATCTTTCAACTTGGAAGTGACCAAGACCACAAGCCTGGTTGTCAAAGCTATTTATGGGCCATAAAAAACGATTGCTCCATGAATACTTGTTGCAAAAGGTCTGTATTAGTGCAAATAACATTGATGAGCACCCTCAAGGGAGCAGAGAGACTCCAAGGGACTTTAGGCTGTACAAGTCTGGGTGCTCTCACTCATCACTGACCTACACGAGGAATCTGTTATGAAACATTTACAGCAAACATCTCACATAATGATATGTAATCAAGGAAATACATGGTGGATAGTGAGAATTCCTGAGCAATTAATGGAGACAAAACTGCCAGGGTATTTTGGTACACCAACTGCTGTCCCACAAAAATAGAGACTCACGAGATATTTGGCCTATATAGCATCCCTTTTGCTTGGACTGATAAATCACCACTCAGCAGAACCATAATCTTCATATCAAGCACCAATACCTTTGTGTGTAGGTAAACTGACATTTTCAACATTTCCCCATTAGTTCTTCAAGAACTGAGATGAGTTTAATGAAATAACCCCAAGACAGTCAAAGTTTACCTATTCTACCTGCAAGTCCACTCAAGCCAAAAATTATCCAGGTCAAAGAAGGTAAAAGAGGAGATAAGGAAAAGGATTAAAATGACAAGATTTCAGAGCAAAATTGATGGAAAAAGAGCAAGTAGATGAGTGTACCAAAAAAATTTCAGCAGAGATGGAAGAACAGCAAAGTGGCTGTGAATATTATGAGGAGGGTAGACAGAAGGAAGTTAAAGAAGGCAGGAAAACAATGTAAATTATTAAAAGACCAAGAGAGAGAGATTGAGGTAGAGCAAGAGACTTGGAAGATGGAGGGGAAAAAGGTTTGGAGATTATGTACACAAGAAAAGTAGAATATTTTAGAAGGAAAAAAAGTAGTAGCTCAAAGTATTTAAGCAGAACAAGAATGAAGGAGTTAGAGGTTAGAGGCTAGATCTGATTAAGCAGCCACATATATGGAGGTTCTTGACATGCTGACATCTTTAATATATCCAATTATATTACATAGGGTGAGTTTGCCTAGACACCAAATTAACACTTACATTTAAGCCCCAGGCTGATCAAAGGTTCTGTAGGTTGCCTTTGCTCTCTCCTCCCCAGTTTTTACTAATATTTCAAAAACAATTATTAGTGATTTCTTTTTTTTTCCCAGGGAAGCAAGAAGGCTGGCAAAAATACACATAAATATTACTTCAATTCCTTAAATTGAAGACATAGCATGAAGTTCCAAAAGAAGACAAAAATACTTTACTGAAACACTGAGAGCCAGTTTCTTGGACTGACTCAAGTTTCTTTTATATTGGCTCAGAAAGCTCATGCCAGTTGTTTCAAGCAGGTTTTTACTGAATTGCACTTTCAAAGTACAAGCCACCCTTCACTCAGCCAAAGTCAGTGAGTTTGCTGAACAGTCACCACGTCTGTCCTGCCACTTGAAAACACTGACCTGAGGTAGTGAAGAAGTTATCAGGAGACCTTGGCCACACACTTCCTGCCTAATACCATCTTGTATTATATATGAAACACTTAATTGTTACTTTTTAAAGTCTTCTCCAAGAAGAGGGGAAATAAAGCAATGAATTGTAAATGTTATTTATTAAAAGAAAGAAAAAACCATAAAAATATCCCCATGTTTGTTTTCTAAATTCTACATGTATATAAACATAAGCATCTTTCCATTTGGTTTTTCGTTGACAGTTTATTGCTTCTGCTTTTTTTCTGACACTAACCTTTTAATTTAGCCAGATGTATTAAAAAAACCCCAAACCTGGGAGACAAGACTAAAACACAGTATAATCAGCTCATGCTTTGCAACTCCCAGAGCTGTTAGAACATTCTCAGTGTAAGAATCAAAATATCCACAAACTCAGAAGATCTCCCAAATTTTAGCATCATGCTCAGTTACAAACACAAGACTGACTCTACATGGGAAATCCTCGCAGCCTGGTTTTGTGAGGCTCCAGGATGAGTCACTTACTCCTTACACCTTTGCTCAGTTCTAGCTGGTAATGCCTCCAGAGCAGAGCTCTCCAGCTGCTCTCAGCCCTTAAAGAGCTGCACACCAGAATTCAAGTCAGGTTTTTCTGTAGACATTTGAATAGCAAAAGCTCCAGGTAGAGCAAATGCAAAGTAAGCTGAACTTACCTATGTGCTCAGCTCCTCTACTCTTAAATCACATCACAAAGACCAGAGGCAGGAACACCACATAAACAAAGCCACTTTGTTTTCCAAGGGATTTCTCAAACACCCAAAATAGAGAAAAGCTGCACAATGGTAGCTTAATGCTCCATGGAAATTCCCCTACTGCTGTCTTCTTTCAAAATCTCTAACAGTTCTTCAAGGTGTTTTTTAGTGTGTTTTCAATTGCCTAGCTGGTCTCTAGGACCCTACCATCCTCCATCCGTTCCTAAGTTCTTTGTAGAGCACTGGAACCCAAAACATCAATAGAGACACCAAGTCTCAGTTCATTACTTCAACTTAGTCATTCTATGCTCAAATCTCTTATCTCGTACTTGTTTTCTGTTAATTTTAGAGAGAATGATGGATTACATTGCAGCTTCAGCTTTATTTTGCTACAATGCATCATTTATTTTTTTTTCATTGTAAATGAATGGCAATATTATGGCAAGACCAACCATATAATGAACAGGACATTGTTTCCTGTTTTCTTAGATGGCAAAAAAATTAAAAATGTTTATAACTTCCAGGACACTAAGAAACATTTTGGCAAAAACCCCATGATGGCCTCCTGACCTAAGACAGAAGAATCTTTAAGAGGATTATTGTCTTTCCTTTGATAAGATTCTTACCAGATCACAACTTTTTTTCTGCATGACATGAGAGGCCTGTGTTCTGTAATGATCATTAAATATAAGAACACAAACACGTCACAGAAATCCTACAGTTACCTTCCACCCTCAATGCAGTCACAAAGCAGTCCAGGATTTGCATTGCAATTAATTTCTTCAGTGCATTAAGCACATAATGAAATAATGATAAAATTATATATCTGTACATGCTTCCTGTAAGAATGTAAAAATTGTATCTTGCTTAGTAAGTGCTCTGAAACTGCCATCTGTCCAAATAAAATATGCAATATTCATTTTGCTTCAACTACAGGGCTGCTCTATGAAATTTATACAGAAATATCCAGACACTTGGAAAAAAGCTTGAACCAAGAGCACAGGAAATCCAACTATAACTCTTATCCAAGCAGGCTCAGAGCAAGTGCCAGAATTGTTACTCTGCTTGATGCTGACCCACTAATTTATCCCAGAAGTCACAGGAATACTTCATTCTCTAGCAAAACAAATAATTTTGTGAGAGCTGTTCTACATAAATAACCCACTGTCTAAGAGCTCAGGCTTATATTTTAAAATATTCACATTTATTAGCTTAAATAATATACATACATATAAAATATACATTTCTATAGCCCTGTTTATACATTGAGAAGAGTTTAATTGAACCCTGAAAACATTATTTCCATTCCCTTCTCATTTGGCAGTACAAATTTAGTCAGCAACATATTCGACTTTATGCTAATTTACCACAACAGTCTCCCAACATTTTCCATTAAGTGCTACACAATCCAACTGTTTGCTCTCTCCCTCCCTCCACAGAGAGGACAATGTGAGTAATGGAGTAAGGATTTTATGGAACTGCACATCATTAAGATACTGTGTTGGTTTAAGAAAAAAAAATGCCAGTATTTAGTAAACATACCCCAAAGTTATGACAAAAAAATGCAGAAACAAGCTGGGAATTCACTTGAAAATGGACACAGTGAAGGCTAAACTTATACATTCTTATTCTTACCTCCTTTTTCCTGTATAAGCTCCAGCATGGCACAACAACAAAATCATGGAGTTTGGCCTTCATTATTCATTTAAATTTTTTTATTTCTAGTTTCAGCCCACTGAGATGCCCAAGATGTGAATCAACATCTCAGGCTGGATTCAGCGTTGTGCCAAAACAAGCTGGGGTTGCAGGGGATGTTCCATCTGCAGCAGCAATCCCCTGGGAACACCAGGCACTGCATTTCCCGAGCACAGGAACATAATCCCTGCTACATCCCTGCCACGGGAAGCACAGCAAAACATGAAGGTACATCCCAATCTGCGCTCTAGGATAACAGCTCCTGGCCAGCTCAGAAACTCAAAAGCACTACTCAGAAGATGCTAGGTGAGGGTTCTGCAGCCACAACAATCCCTGTGGTTTCCCAGCCCTGCTCTGCTCTCCCTGCACAAGGAGTTGGTGCTCAGGCTGCACAGCCGGCCCCAGGCACGGCCACTCGTGAGCCTCACACTCTGTTCTTCAACACCTGGTGACAGCAACTCAAACCAGCCAAGCTGTTAGTCAAGGGAACACCCTTCTTCATGCTGCCAAGCCCAGAACATATGTCTAAATGACAGAAAATAAATATAGAAATCTACTTTATTTTGCTTTTGCAATTGCTGGAAGAGCTCTCTCACATTGCTTTTCTGTATCACTTCTACAGCAACTTTTTGATCTTCAGATTATTCAGGATCTGGAACAACTCAGCAATAGAAGGGAAAAACATGACATTTATATAATACTCGTCTATAACCTGTCAAGTTAATATGTGCCATGCTGGGTATTTTATGTTATTATGTATTATCATTACATACGTCTAAGTAAAAATAACAGCTATTCCTTTAGAAATAGGATCTTGTCCATCACAGAACTGCTCAGTTCAATTTCAAAGCAATGTAAATGAGAAACTAATTTACTAGTAATTATCCACCAGATAATAGACCAGAGTCTATTGCTCTGTTATACCTAAACCAGGTATTTTTGCTAAAACTTGCAAAATTGACTGAAATAGAATATAAGCCCACTTTTCTCTCTTCTGAACATGAACTTTTTATTATGCTTCTTGAACCCTAAATGAGGGAGGCATTTTATCTCCCTGACATGGTTCTTCTAGAGAGCAAAGACCTAATTTTAGAATATTTAAAATTGTCTGAAGAACAACCTTTATCATAACCTCACACTAGCATAATGTACATGGACTTTTTGTCAAAACATCTTTACCTCTGATCTCTTTAAAAACACCGAAGAAAATAATGCAGGGGGTTTTAGGCATAACATTATCTACCTGCTTGCATGCAAATGCATCACACAAGATTTTGTCCCTCTGAAATGCTGTCTGCTTCTGGACAGACAAATATATCTGATGATCACTGGGCCTTGGCACCTGAATTTCTCTAGAAGTTACTCAGACCATCTGCAACATCACTATCACTCTACAACAGCATACTGCTGTTAAAAAAAAATACTTGACCCATAACAATTTAGAAGTTCTGTATTAAGCTCTCAAGAACAAGTCTGAGAAAATTAGAAACTCTACAGACAAATTCATGCAAGCAACATAACCAAAGGTATAGCTCCACTAGGCTTTGAGTCACTTTATAAACCTTCTTAGTTCAGACTGTTACAAATATTAACCAGACATAACAGTTTAGGCATTAAATATAATTAAAACATTTCCTCTGTGGTTACTAAACAATACCCTTCATCATCAATTGCTACCCTCTCTACCTCTTCCAAGCTGCTCATTAGTTAAGCTGCTTCTCTGTTGAAGATGATAAACTGAAATTGGATTTCCAGCAATATTTATCCCCAGCTGTGCTGTGATCACAAACTTCATCTTGAAGGTGGCACCCTGGCCAAACTGAAGTCAAGGAGTGTTACTCTGGTTCATTACAACTGCGATTACACCTTTGCTCTAATTGGCAGAAAGCTCACTGCTTACCAAAGGGGGGAAAAAAATAAAAAGGAAGAACAATCACATCAGTTACGTATTCCACAAAAAATTAATGGAGAAAAACTCAGCAGGAAAACTGTGTGCTCTGCAGGTTTATACGAATACAGGTAACTCTAAAAGTGAGTGATCTAAATACACTACTGGTGAATTAGCATAACATTCTGAAAGCATTTTTAGAGAGCCTTTGCAAGTATGCTTTGTATCTGCCAAAGGAACACACAGATCACACCTTCCCTGGCTTGCCCATACTTTTCAGAAAGCAGACAGCTCACTACTAGACCACAGGTAAGAAGTCTAAATTACACACATCCTCTGTATTTAAAGGTAGGACTTCAGGTGCATCCCTCATGCCTTTCCTTTCTTCCATGAAGTATCAAATTCACTAATAACATAATTAAATTCCAAGTGAAGCAAGCCATTCACAATAAAATTGAACATTTTAAGTAATTGCCTCCAGTGGACTGAGGTTTATCAGAAGAAGGCAGACAGCATCCTAGGTTCTCTCCACACTCAGGCTGAACCAGCAGGCACATATACAGATGGCCCTTTCCCAATCCAATAGCTAACACACAGCCAAAGTAGGTCAGTGGGCAACAAAAGAGTTTTTAACCATACTAATCCAGCAGCTTCAGTATCCTCTGAAAACAACAGAGAAGGGCCATCGAAGCTGTTGTGGTCCCAGGACTAAGTTGTAACTCTAAAGGCTAGAAAGCAAAATCCCAGCCCATCCAGCTCTCCTCCCTGTAACCTACATGGTATTTAATTATTCAGTCTCAGAGATGCCAGCAGTAGTCAACTAATTGCTTTCAAGCAAATCAACTAAGCATCACTCATGTGTGTGACTTACTCCTGCCTCTGACAGAGGCATTAATGTATCAATCCCAAACATAAGAGCTAACAATCTAGCGAGCTCTACACCCACACCTCTGGTTCCTGTCATTTTCAGAGGATGCTACAGCTTGTTTCATTTCCATATCAATGCCAGCCTTATGCTCTTGTCAAACGGGAGTAAGAGCCCAGCTCAGGAACTCCTTTGGCAGCAGAGGCCTGTTGGTCTGAGGGTCTAATTTATTATTACTTTTTGCCATTCCTCTGAGCTGCTCCTACTTTTGCCTGCTCATGGAATTTCTCACTGTCCTGTACAACTCCTCTAACATTCCCTTCTGAAGGGTGCCCCTTTCTCTTGTTTCTCTCAGTCTACAGCTGAAGACCTCCTCCAAGCCAGCCCCCAGCTTCTCCAAATGCCATCTATTTTTACCTAGGAGCTGCAGTCTCATCCGGATGCTGCTAATTGGCCCCTTAGTCACAACTGGAAAAGTAACCTGGCAGAGTAACTCCTTCTGAGCTGCTGCTCTGAGGAATCTGTATGTCTTGCATTCATTCAGACAAGGAAGCCTCTAGTTCCAAGGTTCAACACAAATTAACCAGAATTTAGCTTCTACAATTTTACAGCAGTGCCATGCACACACTTCTTTTTTCTAAATCATAGCCTTCCTGTACAAGACAAGACATTGAAAGTTCTACATCCTTAAGAAAGCACCACATAAAACAAGAAATAACTGCAGCACTAGGGATCAACTTTACCCTGCCTATTCACCAGGGATTTTTTTCCCCACATATTACGTACACCAACCTGCAAACTTGCAAGGATTACTCAAAAGAAATGACAGAAAACCCATGCAAATTTAGATTTCTGGCTACTGAAACAAGCAAAGACAATACACACATAAAAGGAAGCCATTCTGAGGAGGGTGCTTTTCCACACAGACTTCTTTCTATGTATGAGACACAGCCCAGCTTGCTACACAGCTACAAAATGATATTTCAGACATCTCAGTGAACTCTCCTTGTTTCTCAATCACTTTGCTAATGAAAAGCTGAAACATCTTGGAATCTCCTCCCAACTATTCTGCTTCTGTATAGTTGTCAAATTAGTTGTACCAAATTAGTACAAACAGGAAAAACAGATATTGAGAAAGACAGACTAGTTAGGCAGCTTTTACTAGGAAAACATTGGGAAAAACAAATAACTAAATGATCTGAATTCATTCTAAATTATTTGATAGCCTTTGTAATAATTCATTATTCCACTAAAAAGCAAAACTGAAATGCTTGATATTTAAGAGCCATTACTTTCAAAATATAGTACATAATTAGAAAATTACCATTTTATTAAGAGAACTTCACTCATTTTTTACTAATGAAAACCTCAGTAGTTTAAGATAAATATAACGAATCCCTTCTAGAAATTCTGATGTTACCACAGAAAACACATCATGTATTTTTGACAACATGAATGCAACTCTCAGATATCCTGAATATCATCTGTAGTAACTAAAAGCAGAGTTTTGAGGCATTAGTAATTTTGGATTCAGATCAGTACTGGCAGGGCTGATACTATTTCCTAGGACGAAAGAGAAATCCTGTTCCACCTTATGAAGACAGCTCCTGCTGCCAAGTGTAAAGGGAAGGACGTTCAGCTGTGGATCATTAAGAAACAGCATTTAAAAAAAAGGGATGTTTTGGAGAACACAGCATCCTGTAATACGATGGAGAACTTTTTCCACACTGGACTCAAGAGAACTTAAAATCATTTATTCTCCAAATGAGAAACTGAATGCTTCTATGATGGTTTGTTTTGCTGAGAAAGGAACTTCTTTTCACTTGAAATGAAGGCTAAAAGGATCTGCTTTAAATGTGATTCTGCTAAAAAGAAAGAACAAATACAACAGACTGCAAAATCCTTGCCCAGCAAACCACCACCACTAGCTGGCACATCCCTATTTCCCACTCTCACATGAGTGTGGTTTGGCTGGGGGTTATTTCTCTTTTTAAAGGAACAGTTCCATATGGCTGTGTGCAGCCTTGATCCTGACTGAGGACTCGAGTTAATTACAGAACAGGTGTGCACATCTCTCTGGCTTCAAACACATGTAGGTACCTCCAAACCAATGAGGAATCCCTGTTCCCCACCACACCAGGGACATCCAGTGCCTGGAGAGAGCAAGGAGTGAGAAGAGGGAGAACAAGACCCCACAGAGAGCCCATGACAAGAGCACCAGGTAACCTGGGCCCTAGAACCCAGCTTGTGAGCATCCCTCTCATTCCTTCTCCTTATGGCTGTCCATCCAAAATGCTCGAAAAAAATGTTTGGAAGTTTCTAGCTGAGGACACAGCTATGATAGGACAGACATGATCACTCCTACTTACATACTCCAACTCTCCCAGAAATGGTTCAGGCATACCCAAGCAGTTTTTGCCCAGGCAAAGGCCTGATGATTCTTTCATCATTTCACAGGAGACTCATCCAACCTCTGCGAGGCAGACATCCTCTCTCACTGCGCACAGCCTTACCTGGGCACCCAGGCTGCCTTGGCCTAATGCAAGGTTTCAATCAGGATTCAGCAACGCAAAGGAAATTAAAAAGGCTGCTTGTGTAAAGAAAAGGAAAATGACAGGTTCTTCTGCTTTGGGCACTGCACTTCCCACTCTGAGATAATCCTTCCTTGAGGCACCAGCACCACTTTAAGGCACTCATGGGGCAACTATTTACTCTTGGCCCTCCCTTCAATAGCTCAGATACCTGAGAAAAAAATCAAATTATTCCAAAATTCAATCAGTTGGTAGACAGATGTAAGCTCATGGATAGGCATTTTGATTAAAGTCATTGTAAGGCAAACAAAACTGTATTATTTTACAGTACTGTATTATTGTACAGAACTTTACCTGTTCAGGAATAAAAT
Source organism: Anthoscopus minutus (assembly GCA_013399455.1). Taxonomy (NCBI): domain Eukaryota; kingdom Metazoa; phylum Chordata; class Aves; order Passeriformes; family Paridae; genus Anthoscopus; species Anthoscopus minutus. Next base: position 58,556 of record VWYI01037734.1, on the reverse strand, counting down.
TTTATTATCATTTCTCCACATCCTCACTATCTCCAAGGAACAGCACGTCAAGTAAGCCGTGAATTTTGTTTCCAATGTTACAAAGTGCTCGGACTTGAAAAGGTTGAGGGAAAAGCAGCTGAATTCTCATAGCAAACTCAAACACCGACCTTTGCAGCAGCAGCACTTCCCCGTCTCACCTGCAGAACAAATGGGCTGGAGCTGAGCTCCCTCTGCTCCACACTCGCCCCAGTACCAGGGAGCTCCAGCTCCCTGCCCTGCACCTGATACAGCTCCTGTCACACAACAGGTCTGGCCAGTTCCTCTCTGCTTCCTGATTCTGTGACTGAGCACCAAACTTCCCTCATGTTCCCCCTTCCCTGACCATCCCACCTTTTCCTTGGCACTGCCCTGCATGCTGCCATTAATACCTAAATTTCGGGTAGGTCTAAGGTAACAATCGCTGGTCATTTTCTGGTTTTGGGCTCCATGAGGCCCTTTAAAGCAAACAAAAAACAACCAACCAATCACAACAACAACAAATAACAGCATTTATTTCCTCATTGTAAGTAATGAACTCACTGAAATCTGTAGGAAGAAGTTTAGAATTATTTGAAAAGGTTTAGGGGGGACAAAAGAAAAACAAAACCACCCTGTGACCACAGTAAAATGTCTGACTTACAGTACTTTCCACTCCAAATGTTTTCTTAATGTCCACAGAGGAGAATACACAGGAGGTGTATGGAATTCCCTGGTCTATGAATACCGGACTGGTATTTTGAAACTAAGCTACTTTTTTTATTATGCCTAATAAGCAATGCTGATATCCTTTCTTAAACCAAACTGAAACACAGTATTTCATTCCTATGAAAAGTATTTAAGAACACATCACTGGTATAAAAACTTCTGGATTAATAACTTTCCCATAAAAACTTTGAAAACTCTAATTCCAGTTTGTTTTTATAAGTAAATTTTACTTTTATTCTAAGCATTATTCTTTATGTCCAACTGGAGGAGAATCATCTCAGACCCTGGCATTTGCAAGGACAACTTCAAAACTTGTCTTAACTTCAGCAAAAAAATGGGCAAAAAATAAACTAACTATCTCTCTTTTGGATTAGAATGCAAATACAGTCCCTCTTAACATCCTTCAACACAAGGATCAGCCCTTGCTTTATTAAAACGTTACCCCAAAACACACCAGCCAGGAGTAACACAAACATTAAGACTCATCTTCCTTCACCTTTCAAATACTGAACCTGATTCAGCAATCCTTAATCAGGCAAAGCACTAATATAATCAAATCAGAATTATTTCTGAGCATCACGAAACCTGGTCTTAATTCTGAAACACTGAATTCAGTGTGGGGACTGATACTACACTTCTTCACATTTTGGGCCTCTCGAAAACTCTGTAGATAAGATCAGGTTATATGTTGATTTGATTTCTACCCACTGCCTCAAAGCTCTAAAAACCAGAAAGAAAAATCTCATTTAAAAAAAGTAAGAACCAGCTTTCCACTGACTCCACTGCTTTGCTACAGCAAGCGTAGATGAAATATTCTTAAACGGTGTCAGGTGCTGAAGTAGTCAAGCTATAAACCAAACCAAAAAGCATCCTACTTGTAACTTAGAGCCTAAAACATAAAACACTAGAAAAAGCAAATAAAACATCTCACCAAAAAGGAAATCCTAACATCTTGTCCTTTGTTTATACATAAAAAATTCACAATTAGTTACTCCAAACTGTATTTCAGAAAATACACCTTTTAACTATGTAATAAACGACAATAAAAATTTCTTGTTTTTACAAACCTCTCTGAATTGAAGAGCATTACCTTCATTACATCCACAAGATGAATATGAAATTTCCCTTAACAAAGCACTCCAAATAACATTCCTCCTTTTAACCTGAGTGTTTACCAAAGGTATGTTTTGAAGTCCAGCACTAGCCTATAGTCTAATTCACTTGTCTAACGAGTGAATTATATTCATAACTGGATGGTGATTAACACTAAACAAGCCAACACTCATACAAACAGCACAGCAAATAATTCTTTTCAAACTGCCAATCGCCGAGGTCAAAACATTCATGCTTTTAAGTCAAATTACAATCAACTTCCTCCCCACCCATTCTATTATTTCTTATGCATGCACTGACAAGAGCATGGAAGCTACTTCAATAAAAATCATGTGTCTCTTGGAAGAACTTACACTACTTAAAAATCAAACTACTCAAAAACCAAGAGAGGGAAAGGGTCTCTTGACTTTTAAAAACAAAACAAAGGAAAAAAATAACAAAAAACCAACCAAACAAAACCCTGACAAATTTAATTTCCCCTTTGATTTGTTTTAGATACTTCCTTTTATACATCATTTTATCCCTTACAGTTCCCCTCAACTAAACCACCTTTAGCTTCAAGACAAACACTTGTTTTCTACTCCACTTTTTTTTCAGAAGTTATCCAGACTAATACAGCAACACTTTGAATTACAAACAATTCACAGGGTTCAGTTCTGGTCTCTGAGGAAACATTAGGTTTAGATTTTAAAACTGCAGTTATTAAAAAAAAAAATAAAGGACATTTTAAAAAAAATACTGCATTTCTCTTCTATTGGAATTCAGGTTCATGCTAGAGCCCCTCTTTATCTTTCCAAACTACATTAATGTAATCAAGTATTTTCCAACAAAATATTATCAACCTCTTTGAAACACCACTTCTGACAGCACAGGAAAGACAACTCTCTGAAGGACTTTGTAAGAGCTGGAGCTTTCAGTGGCAGAGCCTGGCAGCAATGCTGCTGGCACAGGTTTCACTTACCCAGCCTGGATCCTCAGGGCAGCCGTGACGGGGGAGCCACGGCCATGGTCCAGCTCGGAGCTCCTGCCCGGCCACAGCTTCACACCAGTTTTCCTGGATGAACACACAGGGCCAGTCCCTTCACCAGCTGCATAATCCCAGCCTCTCTGATTGCTGCCTCTAACACCAGTGCCACAGTAAGTTTTCTTTTCTGAATTATGGCCACGTAGAACATGACCGGGGGTGTGCCAAACAAGATGATTAAGCAGCAAAATACGACGAGGCATGAGTTGTGTTATTAATATTCCTATCTAGCACTGGCCACAGAAACTAGGGGTTTGTGCAGCCAATAGCAGCTGTGCACAGAGCAAGCTCCTCCACTCCAACTTGCTTTCAAAATAAGAGCAACTATTTCTTTTAAGCAATTTTATTATTTGGTTGCTTCAACACGGAGCTGTATTTCGGCAGGTTACAAATTGCTTCCTTTTTCAAACTCTACCTTGAGACAGCATTGGAAGAAACTCTTAAAAAGACAGTCTCAAATTACAGGAGAATTTTCAGAGAATAAGAGCATAACCATTTTTCAACAAGATATACTGAACAGCAATTCACCGATAGAAACATTTCGTATATTTAAGAATAGATAGATATATATCAAATCTCCATAAATTTCAGATTCATCAGCACACTGTTTCATGTTTCCAAACTTATTAAAAAATAAATCAAAACACAAGTTTTAAGGAGTTCATATAAAATAAGAAAAATCTTATTTAACCTTATTTTGCTTTCTATTTTTTTTTGGGGGGGGGGGAAGAGCATATGAATATGTAACACATGACAATAAATTGCTGCATGCTACACTACCAAATTAGTAGAAAAAACACTGAAAGCCCACACAGATGCTATGAAATATGACTTCACAGTGTAAGGGATGTGTTGTTCAACATTCCCTAAGACAAGGCATTTGCTACTGAACTCCCTTCAGCTGACAATGAGGATCTCCAATGCATGTGGTACCAGCCCTGCCCTCAGCAGTAAAAAAAAGAGGGGAGAAAGGGCAGGTAAAGATAGCTGTGCCCAGTCAGGAAGTGAGGGAATAGAAGAGCTTAAGCAGGATCTCAGTTTAAAATTATTTTAATGCTATGGCCTTTCATTAACCTGGTGAGGCTTGCTAAAATGTGCTAAGGAGACGAAAAAGATCCAGTGAAGCAACAAAATGAACTATGGATTTCAGTTAAAAATATTTTTAAACCCAAAGGGTACACTACTCTTAGGTGGAAAAAAATAATTTTGCATAATAAAATCAGGAATTACTGTATTATATTAAAACTCAGAATAATTAATTTTGACATATTATTCCTAAAAAAAAAATAAAATCTGATTGAAAAGCAAAAGACTTCATATTCAAAATGAACTAACAAAGCAACTCTGCTCCAGTCTGGCTACTTGAATTTTACTAGGTACTTCGTCACCTCCAATCAAGACTTTTGAAAACATTTGTGATAGTCTCATTTTTGAAAAAAAAACCAAAACAAACAAACAAAAAAACACCCCACATAAATAATTCAATCAGGTTTTTTTCTATTAAAATAAAATTAGAGCAATCTTTCAGTTACTTAGCTGTAAAAAGCAGTGAATTTTAAAGAGTTAGCATAATGTTGTATATAATTTTTATCTTGTTTTTCCTCAAACCTGACAATAATAGTTTTTTTTAAAGACTGTCATTTTTATGCTGCATTACTCACAAGATACCAATGTAAAAGAATGCAGAGAAATAAAAAGAGTCAGATTAAAAGCATGCCCAATTGGAGACATCTTGATTTTTCTGGATGTTTACTTAGCACTGTGTGATATTCAGGACTAGCAGCCACCAAGTTCACTTGCACTTTGAGTCATCATCCATTCTGTAAATCACTACCTCGTGTCTCTGTGAGCAGCAAAAACTGCAAGACAGCAGTTCTCAGCAACCAGCAGAGGTTCACCCAAGACACAAAGAGCAAACAACTGAGGCTAATTCCACCAAGGAAACATCCCACTAGTCTGGTCTTGTGAAAGCCTCACTTTTCTGCCCAAATTCCTTCCTTTCCAACAACTTTAACAGCTTCAGAAGAGGAAAAGCTGGCATCTTAGAGCTGCAGATTTAGGAAACTGCAAGCTGGAAGAGACTACCAAAGCAGGTAGTTTAACTTAAATGAAAACAGTCCCTAATATATCCTACAGAAGCAATCCTCCACAAATTATTCTGGCAATGTATGCTCAACTACAACATAACTTACCAAATCAAGAGTCACGACTTTTAGGAAGCTCACAGAGAATTTTTAATCCATTTAAAGAGCCTCTGCCAGCACAGACTTTTCCTTACTATTAAAACCACGTGGCTCCTACTTTAGCTGACAGCATCAGTTCTTCTATTAACCAGTGTTTCCTCCCCATAAGACACCACGAGCATATCTGCCCATGAGCCTTTTAAGAAACTATTGTAAATTATTTTTTTAAATTACATTGCATAAGGCGTTTTCTCTGGGTTTTCCATCATTTAATGGGTCTACATCTCTTTTATCCCCCTAGAGCTCCTGCAAGTTTGGCCATGATGCATCCTCATATTGATCGTACCAGAGTCCCAGCCAGATCTAACAATGATGCCTCTGTCACATCTCAGAGGAAACAAATCACTCTCATCTGCTCTGTGAGGATGACACACGTACACTCTGGTTAATAACAGATAATAAAATGTCTGGTCATTCTTAATGATGATAACCCTATCTAGCTGTTACACACAGAGTAATCTTCTGCTGTCTCAGAACTCAGCCAGTGTTGGCCTGGTGTTCACAGAAAAGGCAGAGAGCTGACCTAGGGCACAAACAGCAAGGCACCACTAAGGGAGTTCTAAAGCACCATTTCATGTGGGCAAATATGAACTCTTTCAAAAATCTGTTTTTATAAACTCTGAAAAACACCCTAGAAATTTAAGAAACTGTATACACCAATTTTAGCCACACTACTGTATAGTGTAGTAGTAAAAAAAAAGTAATCAAAGAATGTGTTTATGAAAATTGAGAACTACATTCTGTCAAAAGCAGTACTAGCAGGTGACATAGATCAACACAGACCCTCCGAAAAATCTCTTGTCATTTCTTTGCTTCATTTTAAAAGTGAATAATATCTTTTTTCTTTTATGTAATTTTGACAAAGTCTCCTGGGTTTTAGTTAAATTTGCCTACAATGAAATGATCATTTCTAGAATAAGTAGACCATGGAAAACTCCATTTTCCATTTAGATTCAAACAAGAGATTGTCATTGATTTGAATATTATTTTGTGGCTCAACGTGAACTTTGAGTGCAACATGCTGAAAAGATAATGTTTTTCCCTGGTTTCTATAGCACCTGCAAGAAGCTTCAGGCACACAAAATCAAACCTATTCCAAAGGTACAAAACATTAATCACCTCTTTTGACATTTTGCAGGTTAAGTATCAAACGTGCTCTACTGGAAACACTTTGTTGCCCACGCATGTGCAAACCTCTGCTTCAGAAACAAATCTATCTCTCTTGAAGTTAACTATTTAATAATCTGGCATAGAGATCCTCTCATCAACTCTCCCCATGGAACAAATCATAAAAGGAACCCCATTTAGAAGTTTAATTAGAAGTTCATCCTCCCTGGTCCTGAGCCATGGATTCCTTCAGCCTTTTCTGTATGTTTACTCAGGCTGCACAGCACCTTCACACTACTTTTATCTCCCCTCGCCTTACCTAAAAGAGGTAAGAACAAAAAAATGCTAGGATACTTCACTTCATGTGTCCCACACAACATCTCACAGGTCAGAAATGAAATGGCTGAAGAGCCTCTGGCTAAGGTGAGAAACTAGCACAGCCCCCAGGACTATCCAACCTGCAGAGGAGGCTCGAGCAGGGATGAAGAAAACTTCCTCTTGGATCATCTATGAAGCTCCACATACACCCAGCAGAAAGCCAGGCCCTGTCCTACCACCTCAGTAATCATGCTTATGGTCTTCTAATGGTGCTCCCAAAGGCTGCAGCACAAAACAAACCCTATAGGTAAATTTTCATTGTGTTATAGCTTAGAAAAATGTTAATAGTAACACTGAGCTTTCTGAAAACTTCAGAAAACAACACTCCACAGCTGTCAGCTTCACTTATATAATCATGATCAGAAACTGTATTGCTCCCTTTGAAATTAAGTTCAAAATACTCCCTAAACTGACATGATTTTAAAAAATCTAAGACAGATGGGAAGAGAAAGTACGGCTTGGGGTTGGATTTCTTTTGCCCTTCCATCAAAATCAGCAAAATACTTGTAGTTGAACTCTTTTTTTTTATTCAATGTGAATACCAGATCATATCCAGACAGTAAGTACCTTTTTAAACTGCAAGTCCTCTGTCATATTTGTCCCACTAATTCCTCTAGTCACTAAATGTCTCTTTTTTTAGGCAAAACTACTAAACAGCTTCTTAATATTTTCAAGTAGTTTTGGTCCAGGTAGCATCTGCCAACCTCTGAGCTACATTTAGCATCCTCCCACAGTTGAAGCATAACAGACTTCTCTATTGAGACTTAAATCAGCAGCCTCTGTGTCTCCATGCAACTGCTCTTTTACTGAAAATGGTATGGCAGCACAGAGAGCACAATATGAATTTAAGCAGTGAAGCTGGGAGAAAACTTGCTGTCTGAAAGGAAAAAAAAAGTGAAATCCCACTTACTTCCTAATTGGAAAAAAATAAAATGCAGGTCCTCCCTGCCTGCAGCCATATGGATGCAATCACAGTGGCAAATGCAGGTGGCAAAACAGACATTTCAGTGTTCAGAATCACTCACTGCCCTGTCAGCCAGCTCCCATCCCTTCCAGGGAATGGATCAGATGAATTTTTAAGGGCCTGTACCAGACAAGCCCATGTTTTAGATGGTAGCTTTTTTATTTTTCTATAAAGGAAATCTTTACTCATGTAAATAAGCTTCTTTGCAATTCACATCTCCTCGAAGGATTCTCCTAAATTTTACAAGTACAGTATATTGAAATTCCACGCTAACTTTTTTCTTCTGTTTAGCATTAGAAGCATGTGGGGTTTCTTCTGTATTATGCATGTTGTTGTAAGAACAAATATTAGAGTTGATGAGCAAAGATTTACTTAACATTGCTGATCATCTTGCTTCTTCTAAAATACAAAATCAGGAATATTTGTGTTTAACACCAACTACTTAAAACAAAACAAAAAAAAATTGAAATACTGGTCGACTTTGAACCCAGGCCTGCTATGCAGTGTGGCTTCATTAGCAAAAGACTGTGCTGTGCAAGCCTGCCATTTGACATGATCATTATCCTCATTCCCCAAACACCTTATAAAATCAGATTACTTATCACTAGGTGAAATGACAAATCCATCATTCCCTAACAAATGGTACCTAATACCTTTATTAGACAAACACAGACACCCGACTTTTGACAACTCGTTTTACTTAAGCATAAAAAAAAGTTTTTTCAGGAGTTTTTCTCCTTCCATTACTCTGAGGCAGCAATCCCACAGTATCCCTTTGTGCAATCCTTCACAAAACCAGCACCTCAAAGTGTTAAAGTCACCCTGAACAATCCCAGGACATGCTCATTTCTCCCAGAACAGACCTCAGGACGTGTGGTTGCACACACCCCCTCCTTGAACCCAAGGTTAAATTTGGTCACGTTAATGCATCCACTCACTCCCAAGTGGTCAGTGCTAAAAAATGTGCACTCTGGTTTCTGCCTTAGTCATGCACACAAAGGTAAACATTTTGAAGTTCAATTCAACTTCACACAAGAACTATAAAACAGAAAATAAATCAATTTCTTTTGCTTAACACTGTAGGGGGATTTAAGATTAGCCGAGTGGGAAACTTCATCTCTAATTTTATCTTATTTCTAAAGATGAAATACTACAAAACCTCTTTGTTAATTATTATTTGTTCATTCCACAGGCATGAAAATATAAGTTGTGTTTATTTTTCTTACTAGCAATTTCTTTTATCTGTAATTTGCCAAAATCTATCAATCTGACCTCAGAAGTAAATTTATTCTTCCCAAACTTTATATCCTTAGATACCATCTATCACACTGTATTCTCCCCAATTCCAAAGATTTAATTCTGTAGGAGATAAGGTGGATTAAAGACATATCAAGGATTATAGATTATGGAGTTAGAACAAACACAGGCAAGTATTTCAAATAGCTGACCCTACAGAAAGGAATCACATTCTGTTCTCAAGATGATATACAAAAATAGAAAGCACATTCCACTAGGAAAATATTTACTTAATAATTTATCATTTAAGAACTACTACTGTACAAATGAACAGAGTATTGAAATACATGTGAAGATACATATGCGATGATTACAACACGTCTTCAATTTCAATTGTGATTGAATTTACAAAGTTTACTCTATTCCAGCATGAATCACACTTCAGCTTTCCCTGAAAGTCCTACGTTTAAAACAGATTCCAAATTTTTTGGATTGAAGAGGCTGACACACACAGTGCTGCCAAAAAGTCTAGAAATAAAAGGATAAAAATCTCCAAGCATCCAATTGGAAAGAAATGCCAGTGAGATATAAGAATCAATTTAGTCCAGACATTAATAACTTCCTTAATGATCTAATGATTAAAATAGCATATAGATAACATCTTCTGAGGATATTAAATAAAGAACTTGAGTAGCAGTAAATTCAGAAATAATACAAAGGAGCCTAAGCAAATTCCTTACACGACCAGAAAATAATGTGAAATTCAGTTTGGAAAAACATCAGCTAATACACCTGGGAGAAATAATCCAAAATATAGATATTCAATACAGACAGGACACCTGGGAAACAACAATGCAGAAATACTGCATTAACCACAAATGCAGCATGAGAAAAAAAAAGAGGGAGGGAGTGTCTGTCCAGCCACTGAATCTAGGAATGGGGGGCAGGCTGAATTACTTCCCTTTCACCCATTTGACAATTCTCCCAAAATGAAGCACATGTGGGTGGGTGCTCGGTTCCACTCCTCGTTGCAGCTCTGGATACAAGATAGGTCCTGTTTCCTTCAGACATTTAAAACTACTATGGGCAAAAAATACTATCAAGTACTGAGTGCTTTAGCTTAAAAGACCAACTGTAATAAAAAACAGTCTGTGGATTTTTTATTGTATATGATGTGGTGGTTTAGAGCTTTTTTGTTATATTTGATATATCAGAGCTCTTTTATCCAGAAGTATAATACTTCTCAAAAAGCAAATAAACATGAAAATATGCTCATTTCCAAACCATTTGCTTTTTATTGACCATGAAGTTTTGGCACATCTCACCACAACTGAAATCACTTTGATGATTTTGGCTCTCAAATGAATTTTTGCCGTAGCGCAATGCCTGTTCATTTTGGGAACAACTGTACAAAACAAGGGAAGACAAACCAAGGCTGCACTTGGGTCAAATGAGGTCTCCTTAGAATCTATATGAAGGGCATGGCAATCCTCCTCTCTGCAAAGTCCTTGATTAATAAAGTTTCTGCAAGAGGAATGATTGTTTCTTACCAAGCAGGAAATAAGAGAAACTTAAACAGCTAAGAGATACTCAAAACCTGCTTCTAGACATTTACCTTTTTTTTTTTTCTAGGTATTACAGCATTCCTTCATTAGGAGAATATCTCAAACTTCAGAAATATACTCTTACATTGCTAATGGAAATTAGAATCTCCCCTATTCTCTTAACACTCAGAATCAGCTCAGATGTATATACAGAAATTCTAAGCATTATTTGGGTTTTGTAGATTGTTTTTTCTGCTGTGAGGGTGGGGATGTTCCTCTCAAGAGTGTCATCTGGAAGATTCTGTCCCACTTCAGATTATGGAATACCTGAACCAATGCTTAAACTTGGCCCAAGAAGCAAGAGCTCCAAATGCTGTTCATTGAACAGCACAGTATGGATGTGGCAGCTTAGGAACAAACAGGACAGTAAAAGAACAGGAAGAGGAACAGACTTTCCTGAGAAAATCAACACATTTCTCTTGCCACTGGAATTTTCTACAGTTAAAGGGAGACAAAATATTAAAAAGGAGATTCTGACAAGATCATCGACTCTATGGCTGTCTTTTAAGAAAAAGACTGAATCTTTTTTATTTATTATTTGGGACACTTGTTTGTTTTGCTTGAAATTAAAGAAGAGTGAGAAATTTCATTCTGTGACCTGGAATTTCACAGTTAATAGGAGGATGGAATAAACATAACCTCAAGTATTTTGTTCCTCTCTCCTTCCCTGCCACAATTCCCGCTGACTCATGGCAATGAAGTGTTTAGAATTTTTCCAGGAGCGTTTTCATTGCCTGGCTTATGCCTAACCCACAGTATAGAACTCATTTGCTCATTTCTCTAATATTAGGAGACTTACAGCAGCTCTTTTTACTTTTGACTACAGAGATTTAATCTGGCAGCTCAGATCATATTCTAAAGCAATTTACAGCAATGGACACTTCTGAGATTATGGCATCCAAAACATAGGCTAACAGCCACCCTGAAATGCTGACTTCTTCCTGAAGGTCATCTAAAAAGCCCTGCATCCCAACCCTCTCCCACATATATAATGGATCTGCTCCCACATCTCTGTCATCCAACCAGACCACACCACTTTTCCCAGAGCCATGCCCAGGCATCAGAACTCTAACCGTGGTCTCCATCACTTCAGGCAAACAATTTTGGAGCTGCTCTTGTCAGAGGGACTAAGAATCACTTATTTCCATCAGACTTCCTAGCCCTAAAAAGAGAAACTGAAGCAGCATCTAGTCCTGAGTAAAATACCTCTTCAAGTCTGGGTACAGCCAAAAACAGATACAAATTTTTACTAAGATCCCCTGTTAAAGACAAATCACAGCAGTGGCTATTTCTCTCTCTCTTTGCCTCACCTCTTCATCCTTTCTGCACTTTTTAAAGATTAATATGTATTTCAACCACTCCAGTTTCTTAGAACCAGTGAAAAAGGAGGCTCTGTTTCCTAGTAAATGGGAGGGAGGAGGGCAGGGGCAGAGGAAAAGCAAGAAATGCTCACGAGAGTGCATGGGGGAGAAAGGAAAAGTAAAATTATTGCATGAGTAACACATACAAAAGACTGTCTTGCAGCAAGGTCTGATTACTGCAATAGAGGCAGGAGTTGGGGCTGGCATGCTCTTCCCAGGGTGGATCTCCATCCTGACAGGTCCAGTCTTGCCTCCAGAAGTGCATACAAACAACTACTGGAACACATGGATGGAGTTGAAGGTGAGGAGAGTATTTTTTTTTCTGAATAAATACAGCTAATTTGATTATACTGAGTTTGTCAATAACCTCTGCAATCCCCTTCACCTGGAGTGCTCATTTTAACACGTGTGAGTTTTATCACCCTCTTGTGGAAAAATATGTTATCGTAACTGTCAGAGGGTGCAGGAAGAAAAAGAAGTGGGAGTAAGGAAGGCAGTGATAAGGAACAAGCAAAGAAGAAAACAGAAGTATGGGCTGGGTGGAATAAAGGGAAAGTGAAGGAGAACCAAGATGACACAGCATCACCTCGACTTCTTCAAAAAGCTATCCTAAAAATGTTATTTTAAAACATTAAGAGAGCAAGCTGCCAAATTTACTCTGCCTTGGTAATACTGACAATATTCAACCAATAAGTTTTGTTCTCTACAGCAATTCAATTACTGTCTCAGCTGTGATCACAATCTTCTGCATTTTTGTTTACACATAGATGGGAAAACATATTCTCTATAAACAGTTTTGAACAGTTAACCTTACATGAAATCAGAAAACACTAACTAGACTTTTTAATTTATACAGAGACTGCATATAACATCTATGTCCTGCTGTTGGAATGTGAAAGTGGAGAGCACAAGCAAAATTTGCCAAGAAAATTAATGAAAGTTTATGCATTCACAGTACATCCTACTGGGTAATATAAAGGAGAAATAAGAATATTTAATTCCTCTAAAATCTGAAATCATCCTTCCCTCAGTTTCAATTTGTAATACAAGAAATTTAACTTGCAGAAGATCTCCTCTGCAGCATAATCCATATGATAAAAGCATGGAAAGCAACAAATTTGCTACCAAATACACCTTAAAATTTGAAAATCCAAGTTCAGTACAAGCACATGCAAAAAAATAAAAAAACCAAGGAAGTCATAACAACTTTAAATTCATGACATTGCAAAAAAGCACAGAAATCCCAAGCAACAAAAACACAACTCAGACTAAGTAGTTATATGACAAACATTATGAAAAATACATCACATGCAACGTATCCCTAAAACTTCCTGAAACCTTCCAGGAATCCCACAGAAAACTACAGACCACATCCAACACAAACTACAGTTATTTCTTCTTAATGACAACTTTTTTTCTGATACTGCTCGAAGAGTTAGAAACACACTAACAATTCTCATGACAGATCCCCTTAACCTTATGATAAAAGAAATGCTTCCCTCATTACCCAAACTACATTTATGCCCAGCCACCCTTTACAATGAAAAAATAAAACAGATAACCATGCAACTTACATTTATTTCATTGTTTTAACCAAACTCTGACAGTAAAGAACTTCTCCAGGCAACAACAATTTCAACTCAACCTTATTCTTCATGATGGCATCTTATTCTTCAGAATAAAAATTGCTGTAACTGAGTAGTTTATCATATCTCCTGCTGGGGGTCAAGTTCTAAACTTGATACTTTCAATCAGCAGAGGCACACAGGTGTCAGCATTTACTCATCACCACTGAGATACCACTAATGGTTTACTTCAACTTCTGCAAAATACCATCAAGTAAGGACAGCTGAATCTGCAACTCATTTTTTGCAGGAGATGCACCTTTCCCAATTCATAAAAATCTTGAGAAATACCCTAATTACACACAAACCTCTCTAATTGTAACAGCAGACTGCTTGTCTCCACATCTCTTGTACCTCACTCACTTCTGAAGTCCAGCACTAAGGGATCAGAACGAGCTCTCCAGCTCGGGGAACACAAGAAGCTGCTGTTAGAGAAGAGCTGGCACCATGTCCAACCATGTAAAACAGACTTTACAACAATCTGACAGTCTAACTTTGCATTTAGGAAGCTACCCAGAAATTATCCATTTCACTTTTTTGCTTTCTGCCCATTTAACCAGGTACAGCAACTCTGCTATGTTATTTTCCTTCTCTGTCCCAGATTCTTGTAGATGCTGCAGGAAGGACCTTGAACTTTACACACAAGGAAAATACTACAGTTATGAATCTGTCATACATATTGGAAAGGAAGAAGATTGGTAAAAATTAATAAAGAGAATAAATACAAAGTAATGATCTTTTTTTAATAAAATGTATTAAAAATGTTAACGTATTTTAAAATAAAATCTTAAATATTTTTGTTTTCAAGTCAAAGAAAAATGTGACAGTTAATATCAGACATACTGTGACTTGAAAAATAAACTTCCAACAGGAAATTCAACAGTAAATTGATACTGACATGTGTATAATTTTGAAAACATATATCCTTCTCAGATTTGCTTAATATAACAATTAGAAAAAAAAATACTGGTGAAAAATCTCCGATACTGTGGATCATTATTATTCCTGATCAAACTGATTCCCCTTTAGTTCAGCTTCAAGACTTCATTGAAAACAGACAAAATTTCCAACCAAGTGCAACAACTAAGGGCAGAAAAGTATTTTACACTGATTCTTTGGACAGCTGCCTTAATCTTTCGAAACACTTGATAAAGATCTTCAGACTGTAGCTGCACTATTTTTTACTTTAAGCAGAAAACCACAGACACAGACACTATCAACTCTACATAAATATACAGCAGCATTTCAGATCTGCTGAATTAACTGTTTGAGAGGACACAGGATCAAGCACATCACTAAAATCAGGAGGAGGTGGAAAGTTTCTAACAATCTGTTTTACACTGTGGCCCCACAGAAACTGCTCTCAGCAGCTGAGAATCCATGCTTGGCTCGAGAACTTCTCAAAGAAGTTTTGCCACCATAAAAAACCCTTCTGTCACTGCATCTGCAACCAGAATGGCACAACCAGGTAGATTTCAAAGGAAGAGGAATGCTGCCTTATCCAGCTAAAAGAAGATTCTAGTATTTTTTAACACATTTGCCTTTACATCTTCTAAAGTAAAGTGAGCCTATTTGCTGACACTTGTGAGTTATACAGTTGCCAAGATTACAGCAACCCATAAATACCCACCCTACCAAAACTCACTGAACTCCTGAGTCCTCTCCTCTGTTACTAAGGATTTTTGCCTGATTGAGCCAGAGAAACAGCAGTAACTTGAATGAAAAAACTGTAGGTGAAAGGAAGTTACCCTGAACCTAAAAATAGTTGTGTGTCCTCCTCCCACTCCCCAGAAAGCATTAATGAAAGTGCTCTTTTCTCAGGGAGGCAGTGGCTTACAATGGATGAACATGAAAGGACTGCTGCCTTACTCCAAAGCTCTACCAATGAACAGAAGCAATATCCCATTTTAAAAACAGAAAATTAAACTCAAAACCTAAACTTTGTATAAAACATTAAACATATCTATAGCTTATTTATATAAACAGATATATTTTGCACATGTAATATACACAAACACAGATTTTATAAACACACACATAATTCCAGAGATACAGAAAATGTAAAGCTCCATAACATAATCAATTATAAAGGCAGCACTATACCTCAACAATCATGTGAACTATACAGAAATAATGGCTTGGTTCTTGGCTGAACCAGAACTTGTATTTGTTGAAGGTACTTCAGGAAAGGAATATAAAGGAGGTACTTATTACAGAAACAGGAGGTTTTATTACAGACTCATAGGGTCACATTTGGGCACAGAGAAGAAAATGGCAATATTATTAGAGAGGTAAGCATTACTGGGAAACATTATTAAGACATTACAAGTACAGACTGAAACCAAAAGTTTTTCATCATGGCCAGGTTGGATGGGGCTTTGAGCAACCTGGTCTGTGGTTCATGCAACCTGGTCCATGGCAGGGGGTTGGAAGATGATCTTTAAAGTCCCTTCCAACACAAACCATTCTGTGACTCTGTGATTCCATGATAAAGTCTAAACACCGTGCAGAAAACTACCAAGCTTTTAAACTCAATCTTGTGAAGGGTACAGAAATACATTTTTCATAATTACAACTTATTTCACTTTATGAAAAATTAAAAAGAAAAAAGAAAAGGAAAAGGTAGGAATCATCATCACTAAACACTTCCAGAAGCCAGACTGAGAAATTCCGGAAGTAAAACAATTACATGGGAGGCTTCAAAAGCAAAGCAAATCAAAACAAAACAACCTTCCCCTAAAAGAAAAAAAAAACCAACCAAAAAATAACCCACCACCACTCTGGCCATAGGAAAACTGCCAGTCCTAGAGAGACTCAGAAATGAATACAGAGAAGTGAAATATTGGAAGAAGATATGGGGTAAGCTGACAGAACTCCTCACCAACTGCACTTTCACTCATGCACTGTTAAGATAAGAGGGTATTTCTTTTACTTAACCTGCCCATTCTCTACAAGTGTTGCCCTACAAAACTACATTCCCAACGTGGGAGACAGTAACATGTAACAAAAAAAAAAGAAGAAAAAAAGAAGCCAGAATGTAATTAGTGTATTGAAACAACCAGAAACCTTTCAGATTATTGGAAAAAATATTCTACAATCAACAGATGTAAACAGATTATAAAGAATGTTAAATGAATACTCAAGAAACAACTGACAAGAGTACACAGAAACTGAAGAAATTTATTACTTATGACTAGGACAACACATATATTCATAAAGAAAATATTAAATGGGCTAAGTCCTTCTTCCTTTCTAGACTGTGGCCCTGTTCCCAAAGCTTACACAGAGATGGCCTATTTTGTCCACATTTATATCAACCAAAACAGGCATAAAGTTCCTAGAAGTAGTTCCAGGATTCATCCCTGATTATGTACATGCAGCTCAAATCAAGTTCCACTATTTCTACCATGCAAAAAATAAGGAGCCCTAAGATCTATTTCTAACTCCATAAATAAATCTGAATTTTATTTTGGGAAATCATAACCACTATGACCCTAAATTCCTGTTTATAGATGAGAAGAAAGCATTTAGCTTAGTGATTTGATTAACAGTTTACTGATATTTGTATATCTGATATCTGGAAAACATTCCAAATTTCTCAAATGAAGAGCAGCACAGACAAGATAAGCAGGCAGCTCCCATGGAAGCCAACAGAAAACAGAAGCTCTTTCTTCTTCTACAACTCAAATCATAACTACTCTCCATATGAAGAGTTTTAGGTGGCATCTAGAAGTCTGAAAAGACTGGATTTTTCATGATAAAGGAATATTTTAAAAATTCAAAAGTAAATGCATTTGAACAAGAAGGTGCACATCTTGCAGTTCTCAGAGAAGAGTCTTTTGGAATTGTTAAGATTTTTTACTATTTAGTATCTTCAGCATTTGACCTATAGATAAGATTCATAAGAAAAGCTTATAATAAAATCTCAGCTATAGGGAAATAATTTAATGATCAAAAGCAAATAGCAAGTAGAAAGAGATTTTTCCCATTCTGACTAGGCAATGCTCTTTTGTTGCCACTACACCAATTCTTTAATGCCATGGAAACTATCTGATAAATGTATTAGAAGCTCAATAAATTTCATAATATTGAGGTAGCAAAGCAATTGGTATTGTTGACAGAGAGCTTCTGCTCCGAGCGCTTATTTTAAGGAGGAAAAATCATCTAAAAATAAAAACCATACTTTGAAATGTTTTCAACAAAAATATACAATAGCTGCAGAGAACGTGAAAGTAACCTTCACTAATTATATTAAATCACTGGAAAGTATGAAAGGATGACAGGAAAAAAACCACATCTTGAATTGCAAAAATGGGATACAAATGATTTAACAATTAACAGTCTTGCTTTTGGATGGTTTGCTTTGCCTAACTTCTGTATTTGTAACGAGGGCAAGGGGTGGGAACAATGCTCTGAGCTACATGCAAGTCTTCTGTGCAATTTCTCAGGATGCTAAATGTGCATTCATGAGACACATGATCTTTTTAATCATCTCTATGTATGTTTTCATCCTCTGAACATTCCCCTACCTCTACACACACCAGGCAGAAGCATAAATGAACTCCCCCTCCCCCTTTTGCAGGTAATACTGAAATTGCTCTGTTTTCACATGTCCAGCACTACAATATACTCTTTTTCCAGCCAAATGCTTTCTAACATTGCACTCCTGCTGATCCACCTCTAGAGACTTCTAAGTAAAAAGAGCAGCTATACAAAATGAAAGCAGAATAGCCCTCCAATAAATAATACACCTACCCAGTGCATCTACAATCCTATTTTCTTCTACAGAACAAGCACAGATTTGAGGCACGCCACAAACCTGGTTAGCAAACCTGGGAGGGAATCTAAGGCACATAGATGGAATTACTTAATCCCAAAAAAGGGCTGTTCACCAGGACTGCTCTGCCACAAGCCAGTTACCTAAGGCACCTGTCAGCCTGGGTGATAGCTGCAGCCTCTTCAAAGTAAAGCCAAAATCCATCATGCACTGCAAGACACACCTGGGAAAAGCATGCAACCTTCAAAAAAATGCATGTGAGAAACATACAGAAGAGCACACACAGGCAAAATGCAACTGTGTCACAACTCCCATGTGCACTTCCCATCCCACTACACTTGAAACCAAGGAGAAAATACTGGGTTTAAAGTGTTATATTGGACAACAGTCAGATTTCAAAAGATAACTTCAAATCAGATTTAGTCACAATGCAATAAATAAAAATAGAATGAAATCATCTAAAAATTTAAGTTTTTACTCTAGGCAAACAGCAGTTTTTGACTTGGGGCTTTTTAAAGCCTGAATTCAGCCAAGCAGAGCCCCAGAAAGAACACTTGTTTCCCAAAGACATTAAATGTTTATTTACAAATTGATACCATACACATACTTTTTTAAAAAAATACAAGACTAACAACTTCATTTCTCTATACTTCTTTTTCTGAAATGAGCAACACTGAAAATTCCAGTTGCTTCTATCACATTTCCTTAAGAGCAGCTTATCCTTATGACTTGCACACAGCATCAAAAGATAGCATCTCTCCTATTTTTCTTTACCAAAATATTTTTATTACCAAATGAACAACAACAAGGCTGACTTATCTATCTGTTTTTGCAATACAGGCATGTATGCTCACAGAAGGCAACAGACTGCATTAAAACACTACCAAAACAAGCCATTTCTCTATATGTGACTCTGCCCCTAGGGAAAGGAAGGAGAACAGATAAGATGTGACAGATGTGTAGTCACATCACTTAATACACTACTGGAAGGTGCTCAGATCATTATGGTGACAGGCAGAGTATAAAAACTTGCAAGGAATGGACCAAGCAGTTACCCAGTTTTCTGCATACATGATTCTTGTAATCACAGAAGATACTGAAGGCCATAAAGTGCTGTTTGAGATAAGGCAGCCTGCCAGTGACAATATGCAACGTGTCCATTAAAAATCCCCCACAAAACAGAATGTATGTTCCGGTAAGCAAAACCCCTCCTTCATGCACATGAAATACATCTAATGAACATGAATTTGAGGTCTATCCTCTTAAAAATTTCCCATCCTGAAACATTTCTGAAGAGGTTTAATTAAACTTGAAAATTACTCAAAACAGGAAGCTTATCAATTGTACATCTCCAAACTTAGTTCAGTTTTCTGAGACTTCAAAAAGCTATTTGACTGGTATCTCTTATCTATTTCAGTTTAAAAGACAAAATTTTCCAGGATAAAGATGAAAATCCTATGGTTACTGGACAGAACTAATAGGACTTGTTGGAAGGCAAGTGTAAACCTAAGAGTTAAAAAATAATCAAGACTTTCATGAAATTTGTCAAGAAAATTATGACAAACACGGGAGAAAATAATTTCCTCTCTTCTCGCAGACTTAACAATCCTGAATGTTACAAATATTAATGCAGGTCAGAAATATTTCCAAACAGCACCATGATTTTTAGCTGCCAGTGTCCCTTCAGCAGGGACCAACAGCACTGCTGTTTAGAGAGACTGTTAGGCCCAAATCCCACAAATTAATCTGCACAGGTAGAGCCCTGCACCTCTGGGAATCCACATTAAGGCGAAGAGGGAAAACAACTCCCAGGATCAGATTCTTAATTTGAAGCTGGACCACTGTAACTCATTATGACACTAATCATAAATGTCTCACCAACACTCTCTGCTCCCCATCTGTTTATCTTATTATAGTTTTGTATTTCAATCCTCAGGACTGGCTGCAGTAGTCAAGTGAAGCACCTGGACACGCCTGTGTTTCTGCAAGGTGAGGTTTTCACTGCTTTACTTATGCTTGTGCCCCTGCCTGGTTTACTCCTTGAATGGGACAACAGAATAGAGTGAAATAATTACAACATCAATTTCTTCATTTGTACAAATACAAATCTCAATGTTTTCCAGTAATCCCATTGTTTAAGCCAAAGGATAAACTCCAGACACCTTCCAAAGCACAGCAACTGGTATGAATAACCTGTGTATCAAAAATTACCTGAAAAAGTGTAAATCTGAGCTTCAAAATTAATTCAAAGAAGCACTTGCTTCTTTATCATATTGTCACAAAACAGCAAAAGGGTTCAACAACAAAGAGAAAAAAAATTTAGAATCACAGATTAACCTGAGTTTAAAGAAACCCACAGGATCACTTCAGTCCAACTCCTCACTCCTGCACAGGATCACCCAAAGAATCATTAATAATATTCACAAAGTCAAATCCAGTGGCACCAACCAAGCCTAAACTGAGAAACACTGAGTAAAAGTCACCACCAGGCACAGTGCAGGAGTGCTGGGTGCACCTTTGACTCAGGATATTACATTCTTACAGGGATTCACAGGAAGAAACCCACAATATTTTAATGACAATTCCACTGGAACTAATCCTAGAATCCTACTTCTAATTAAATTTAAAGACACACACGAATTTGAGAGATTTTGTGGGGGGCTGGGGTTGGGATTTGGGTTTGCAACTACTGTATCCTTATGAAGAGAGGTTGAGAACTAACCAAAGTGCAGCTCCACATTTATTACATATTTCAAAACTCTGATTAACCAAACTGTCAAACAAAGTAGGTGAGAGAATGTGGGGAATATACTTGCCCAAAAAGGAAGAAAAGGGATAGAGATAGTATTAAACCTATTTAATTTCCTATTTTCCAGAATTATCAGCACCAGCCATGCTTATTTTCACTACTTGTAACAGAAATTAAGAATAGCAATGAAAAAATACATAGAAGTAAATAAACCATTTGAGAAGTCACTGTTGAAGATTTCTGAAAGGTGATTTCCCCTTCCCCAAAAGACAGATTTTTCTGAGAGGTGCTTTTGATCCTGGATTTGTACCAAAATTCAGTGACAACTAGAATTCAGGGGAACCATTCAAGGTATCACACAGATATTTGCATCCTTTTAAGAGTAGTATGTTGGATCATATTTTTCCTTCTCAAATTAGTGGTTAAATCTGCCAGTAGAAGCTCAACCAGCACTGGGATATGCAAGATCTCAAAACAGTAGGGCTTTGCCTAAGACCAGATTGGCAGCACCTTTCCCCTCGGGAGGCTGCAGCTCATGGGACCTTTCCATTTCAAAATCCAACAGAAGGCAGGACCTGGGAGCTATCCATGCACAAATGCTATCAGAGGGGACCCCATCTCCTCTCTTGCTGTAGGGGCTGCAGCTGGCATCACTATCACAGGGATGATCCACACACCAAGGAAAGATACTAAAAACCAGTTTCCTTCTGCTCACAAGTCCATTTACCCTTACCAAAATTCTGCCGATTTATGTCAACAGCAAAGGATTCACAAAGCAGAACACACAAAGCCTGAGAGCCTTGAAAACTCAAGTCATGATAAGAGTTAACATCAGCATTTAAAACTTTCAAAAGTATTGCAAGCAATTACCACACCTTCAAGTCACAGATAAAATATTTAATTTTGTGGAGGTTAAATACTTATATATCTGGCATGAAACATTTCTCAATGCTGGCTAAATTTCCCCGCAATTCCTGACAACAGAATACTTCAATTTTAGAAGTTGGTTGTAGAGCAAAAAATTGCTTTATTTATTAAAAATTGTGTTTGATCTTACCTTTTAGCAGAGGCAGGGGAGTTAACTCGATAGGCTTGCCCTGAGACCTAAACTGGGAGGAGCTTTGTGACCTCTTCTGTCTGGCTTTTCTGACGGACTTCCGAGAAAATCCGTCTACTTTATCCACTGATGGAGGAGTAGTTGGTGCTGAGGACATATCCCTACTGAAGGAAAGCACGTGTTAAAAATGTGTTCCAAATGAGTGAAATGGGCAAAGATTAACCTAAATTTTCCCAATACCTTCTTCCTGAATTACTCTCCTGTTGACAATTCACACAGATAAACCGTTAAGAGATGTAACCCATCTTATGGATGGAATAAACTTAGTGGAACCTTATTATTAGTGCACTAATTCCTCTTGCTTACTTTTTTATCCAAGTCTCCCATTTGCTAAAAATTTCAGACCTGATGCTGACATCACTGCATTCAGAACTTTGTCACAACAGTACTTCATACACCTGTGGAACTGACTGTAGCTTCAAATTATGCATCCTTTGGGATGAAGTCATCTCAACTTACTCTTCTAGGTAAGGTGATGGGTACACAAAAAGGCACAGACAGTTTTTTGGCATTAAGGTCATCCATATGCACGGAACAAAAACCGCAGGACAGAACAAAAATCCCATTTATTTGCCACACCTACATAAAGATCCTGTAGAAATTTAAGAAAGTATAGTAAAAAGTACTGCTATGTTTCACAATTGCACTAAAACTGAGAAACTGTACATATTATTTCTTTATTCTCCATTTCAGAAATACTCAGTTATTTTCCTGTGAGTCCCTTTACATGTAGTTATTCCATGACCTGGCATTTCTGGACAACTGGCAGTGTGGCAGCTCTAACTGCTCTAAGGGCATGACACAGACAAGGTTTGCAGGGAGAGGCAGAGAGCCAAAAAAGGCTTCTGCAAGCAAAAGTTTGTTTCCCAAAGTTTGTTTGTTTCCCAACTTCAGCTGGCCTAAGCAATAGGCATTGCTTCTTCCTACAAAACCAGCCTCGGTGGTATCCTGCAGCTGATTCTGTACCACTAGCAAACACTGAATTAATGCATCCAGCTATTTTATTTACCAGTCTGGTTCTGTCTGTTAAAAAGGCCCATCAGAGCTTGATGAAATACATGAGTAATACTCAAGGGAGAGACAGCAGGAATTCAGGCCTACATGTTACAAGCAGCTCTGTGCACAGTTAACTCCACCAGCATGTGCAGCTCCTCTGAAATCAGCGGCCTCATCTGCATTAATGACACGACCATTAACGAGGGCAGCTCTGTTCATTTCGGCCAGGACAGACACCCGTGCAAAGTTAAGCATCGGCGTAAGCATTTGCAGGATCAGGGTCTTAGAACGTGTCCTTGGAAAGCATTACTCATCCTCAATGTTGACTTCAATTACCAAAGTGACTCGTGTGCTACAAGAAGTTGATTCCACAACATACAGAACACTTTCGAGTAGTAATTATTTTTATTGAAATATCTGTCTATTCATGTGCTTCATAGATTATTAAATCCGCTGAAACAGGCATTGTTTGGGTTTGTCTTTTGTAAGAAAAGCTTTCGAAAGCATAATTTGTTGCAACAGTGTAAACAAGCTCCAAAAGATAAGAACTATTTAATGCAAAATTACATATAGGTGCACTGACTCAATCAAAAATGGAGTATAAACTCCATAGCTTCTTCAAGGAAGCATGTGCAGCACCCAGAAGCTGAACTGTGCAGCTGGCATTACAATAATGAAAAAAAGCCTTAGTTCATCTTTTTGATTTCTCCTGAGGTATTCTTTTACTGCCAGCTTAGGCTTTCTAAATATAATATACCATGCATATTCAGCAACATGAACCCATACCTTAAACTGGTCTTGTTTATCATCCAGGTGAAAAAAAAAAAAAATGCCACCATCACCAAGGCATTCAGGCCCCAGCCAAGATCAATAAATAAAAAAGTCAGATAAACTAGAATAGAATGGCCTGTACTTTAGTAACCCACCTCCAAGATTTCAACAGTCCGCCAAAAAACAAAGTTACCTGTTACATAAACCAAATTCTGAAAATATCAGCAAAAATATACTCCCTAAACCTGAATCGGTTTGGCCTCACCTCATCTGATCAAAAAGCTTCCCCTCCTCATCACGTGCATCATTAAAGTGTAACCATCCCTGCAGAAATGTTTGCATACTCTCTCCAAATTAAATTACAAATAATAATAATAACAATAATAATGATAACAATAATAATGGACAGCGACTAAAGTAGATCACTTAAACTGCAGGATCATTGTGTCAGCAAGGAGCTTTACTGACACTTCTCTGCTGTAAATTTAGTAACAGTTTCCCTAACCTGCTTTATAAATTATTAAAATCTAATTCTAATTCAACAAGACTACATCCAGCCTAACAACCTTACAGTAAACACTGATCTTTTTTTCGTTTCTCCAAATGAACATTCGCTGCCCTGCATACACTATCACAGGGAAATACTCTGTTTCCACCAACAGTGGGGGGGAGGGGGGAATAAAGCCCGAGATTATTTATTGTGTGCGAGGGGGAAAGCTGCAAACCCGGCCACCGCTCCCCGCTTCCTCCGCTCTATTCCCCGAGTATTTTGGTAAATACGAAGCCACACTCATCAGATCCGCCGGTCCCGGGGGTGGGGGGGGAAGTGAAAATACCGACGGATATCGGCGGGGAAGGGAGCAGAGGCGCAATTATCCGCTCTCGGCTGTCATTTCCAGACGGGATCTCCGCAGCTGGAACATGTCCTCCCGCAGCCCCCCGCGCCTCCTCCCGCACCGCCGGGCCGGCGATGGAGTTACCTTGACGCTCCTGGTAGAGAAGCCGGAGACGGAGGGAGGCGGCGGCGGCCTTGGCGGAGCGCGGCCGATGCCTGGCGGCGGCGGCGGCCCGAGTGCGGTTCTCGCCGGGCTCGGTCGCTGCCGCGGCGGCGCAGGAGCCCTGTAAGATCGGAAG
>VWYI01037734.1:0-33357 GCA_013399455.1 Anthoscopus minutus | reverse complement strand
AAGGGCCGCCCCCTCCCCCGGCAGCGCGGCCCCGCAGCCCCGCGGCCCCAGCTCCGCGCATCTCTCGCCACTCTCGCCTCTCTCGCCCGCGCGTCGCTCGCAGCCCTCGGGGCCCGTCGGCTGAGCAGTAAAACCCGGCACTGCTGAGGTGAAACCGCACTCAGGCTGAGGTAAAGCCCCGTCGGAGCCTCTCGGGGGGCACAGAGCCGCTTCCCAGGGCGGACTGCGGGCGAGGGGCCGCGCTGGGTGCAGCCGGAGAGCCCGACCGACCGGGCGGTTCCCTCCTGTGGGAAGCAGCGGCTGCACCCCTCACTCTTCCCTGCTGCAGCTCTGAACCCTTGGGTTTCAAGTGTGATCGCTGTCTGCATTACCTTTTTTCTTTTTTTTTTTTTTTTGCCGCCAAGTATATTCATATATACTTAGAACCAGGGACCAGCACAACGACTGCTTGTAGATAGCATGGTTAAGTATCATAAATTTCGTTTGAACTTATCTACTCTATGGCTTGGTGTTTGATGGCTTTGGTTTGCATGGTTTTGCTGGGGAATTTCCCAAAATACATCTAATGGCTACAGGGAAAGGAAGCTGGGCAAGGGTCTGCAGCACACAAGTCCTGTGAGGAGCAGCTGAGGGAGCTGGGGATGTTTAGTCTGGAGAAGAGGAGGCTCAGGGTGATTTTAGTGCTCTGCAGCTCCCTGAAAGGAGGAGGCTGTAGCCTCTCTCAGACAAGTGACAGAAATGAAGGAACGCAGTAGGGAATGTCAGGGAACATCCCTGCTGAGCCAGGAGACCTCTAGGTTGGACCTTAGACAGAATTTCTGTACAGGAAGGGTGATTGGACATTGGAATGGGCTGCCCAGGGAGATTGGTGGAGTTACTGTGCCTGGAGGTGTTCAAGGAAAGACTGGATGTGCCATAGTCTGGTTGACAAGGTGGTGTTCAGTCATAGGCTGGACTCGATCTCGGAGGTCTCTTCCAACCTAACTGATTGTGTGAATCTGTAGTGGTGTGTCTAAGGCTGCAGTGCGAGATGCAACCAACAGTGTGTATTCTATGATCAGCTCTTAAAACCAGGTGTGGCTGTGTTCTTTATCAGTTCTGCGGCCCATCCTCCCTCCAGGGGGATCTCTTCTGTTAATGGGCCGTTGAGTCTCACTGCATGATTGATAAAATTCCATCATCCCATCGGGGAGGCTCCACCCAGGGGGAGGAGCCAAGCATTCCTACCTGGATATAATCGGAGACTTGGAACACTGCAGCCAGCCTTTCTCTATGCCAGCCCTGGACCTTCAGAGGAAAACTCCACCCTCCTACAGGATCACTGCTTCAGAGCCACGTCTGTCACTGCAGGAGGACTGCAGCCACCATTTAATCAGACTGCTACCAATGCCCTGACCAACAGTTTGTACTCTGACTCTGTCAGTGTTTTGGTTTTTTTTTTGTACTACTGCATTTTTATTTTAATTTCATAGTAAAGAACTGTTATTCCTATTCCCATATCTTTGCCTGAGAGCCCCTTCATTTCAAAATTGTAATAGTTTGTGAGGGGGAAGAGGTTTACATTTTTCCATTTCAAGGGAGGCTCCTGCCTTCCTTAGCAGACACCTGTCTTTTTAAACCAAGACATGGTGTTAATATGAGTGTTATGTTTTAACATGGGCTCCACCCTTTCGCCTGTACTTCTGTCAAGAAAAAAAAGTTGATGTTTATGAGTAGCAGCCCTCCTGTGTTGATATGACCAAATCACTTTTTCTTAGGAAATTAGCTTAAAGGCACTTGAAGAGCAGGTTGCTTTGGTGGGTCAGTCGCATCCCTTCAGTTTGTGCAGGTACTGAATCCTCTCAACATTACTAGCCCTGCAAAGGATATCTAGTTGTTGTCTTACTCAGCTTCCTGACTCAGCTTTTGGCATAACGGAAGAAGTGAGACTTGTGTCAGACTTGACTCAAAGTCTTTTGAGCTGTTGTCAAACTGCTTTCAAAACTGCTAATTTTTAGCCAGTTCCCTGGTCCAACTGCCATTGAGGAACCTGGAACGCTAGTTAAAACCTCATGGCCACTGAAGTATAATGGATGTGAGTAGTTTTGTCTCTCCTCTCTCAAAATGCCTCTTTATGTCTTAAGATATATGTTTCCTCTATTTTTTTTTTGCCTACAGACAAAGCAATTTCGCTTCTTTTAAATCCTTCCTGGTGTGGCACAGTTTTAAACCTCCTAAGATGCTTATGTCTTCTCCTTGTGTTGTCTCAAAACCATTCACATATTTTTTCTTTTTTTTGCTGTAGCACCCAAGACTGGACATTACTTAAATTAAGGCCTCAGCAATGCCAGCATCTACTCTCCTGCCTGTCACAGACCCCATTCCTGTTTACACATCCCAATACTCAAATGCTTTTGAGTCAGTCTGATGTATTCACAATCTTGCTGACCTGTTTTACCCCTGCATCCATTTCTGCTGACCTCCCAAGCCAGGCATTTCTCCCTCAAGTAGACAATAATGCTGCTTGAGAAATTATTTCCTGCAACAGCCCTAATGCTATGCCTTCATTTTTATTTTATAATCAAGCAGTCAAGACATCTTTTAAAATGAAATTCCATGTGATGTTAAGTCAAAGAACTGTAGAATTTGTCATCCTCTGTAAATCGATTGCACTTCTCGGAAGAATCGTGTTTAAAAAAGCAAAACTAAGATTGAACTGTGCCACAGTTACAGAGGGGTTGTGTAACTCTAAATTTAGAAGAGTGATTTGCACGTATTTGTAGATATGTAAATCTTTAAATTTGCTTAAACTAAACCAGCTAAAATAATCTAAATGCAAACAAGGGTGGATAACAAAGAATTTGGGTCAGAGTTATACCAATATTAGGTAAAATGTGGCAGAAACAGTGTAACATCCCATTAGTGAGGACAGAACCTGCATTTGTAAATGTTTTACTGTTGCATGTGCTTAATTCCATTAGCTCAGAATTCTTCAGTTCTGTTCCCTGTCCTGTGTGCAGTCTTTGATGTGAACAGTGCAATGAGCAGCTCACAAAGTTTCTGGCAGCACACTCTGCAGAAGGGAGGTTCTACTGATGGCTACACTGGCACTTTAGGTGCAGTTGAGCAAATCATTCTACATGATTCTACTTCAGTTTTCCTGGTATGAGATGAATCCATCTTTGTAAAACACCAGAAATCTAAAACTGAAGCCTGTGATGTGAGTATCTATTAAAATAACTGCCACAAAAGGGATAAAAATCAACATTGCTGTCCAAGTCCACTGTCCAATGTAAAGAGATGTTTTTACTCTTCATTCTGACTTTGTATAATAACTACAGAATTAGTTCTTCAGTACAGCTGAACAAGCTGGTAAATAATGCATTCAGCCAATTTGTTTAGTAGATGGTCATCATGTGGTCTGTTTGATCCATTTTGGCTGTGTAAAGCATTTTTATGATGTGTTTTATATCAGGTGATGTTTGGACAGTAAAATGCAAGAAAAAATACAGACTATTAGGGAATAAACCGAAATCTTACCTTTTCTTTATCATGTGGCCATCAGATTTTACACAGTAGGCTTCCCATTTATTTCCTGCTCGCTTTCTTTTTTGTACTTTAATCTGTGATGTCCTCATCTGTGATGAGATTTCAGAGCACAACATTAAGATATGAATGTAAAATTGCTAATATTTCAGAGGAGTACTGTTACTTGTCCTCTGTTTAGCCTGTATTTTATAAAAATTGCTACTTTGAAAATGGTGACATGAATCCCAAACAGAGATGGAGAGGAACTGAGTACTACAGGTGTTTTATGTAGATGTTTATGTATGTGTTTGTATAAATACATGTAATACCATTTTGCAAGAATAAAAATTAACTTTCCTTAGATAAAAATTTACATGACCAACATCTCCCATTCAATTGTGTGGGCATATGTATGAAAAGATGTGCACATTCAGTACCTGCAGCCCTTCCTGGAGATCTACAAGCAAAAATAAATCCTTTTGATCAGTGTTTTTCCATTGCTATCAAAGGCACAAGACAATCCTATCTTTTTTAAAACTTACACTGCCTCGCTCTTGTACAAAAGGGCTTTTTAAAAATAGCTGGAAAGGAATTTTCAGGGCCAGCTCCTCACCAGTTCAGTTCTGCTTTTTAGCACCCAGACAGTCAAGAGCCCTCCAGAATAGAGATTTTTGTAGCAGTGACTCAGATTTGTGCCACTTCACGTTTTTTTGTGTGACTGGAGTTCCACTATGGACCATCTGTTATGGCTACCCAGGCAGGAAAAGTGAGCTCTCATCCACACTGGCATTCTGCTCTTTGCAGAGCAGTTTATCAAACAGGATTGCTGCAGAGATACCAATGTGGAAGTCCTGCTGTATTGAGTGATAAACATAAATGGATCTAGCTGGAGCTTGCTTCACGTGGCACATGTGACATGTATTTGTCTACAGGAAGATTCACATAATGCTCCATAAAGGATCTATATATGTCAAAAGGAGCATTATCAGGGTACCGTGGGATTAGTCCAGATATTCCCTGTTCCAATACTAGGAAGCAAGAAAAGACTTGATCTCCCCAGAGAACTAATTATTCAGACCATCAGGAAAAAGACCAGCCAGGAAAAGTGTTATGGAGGCAGCAGCAGAGCTGTTTGAAGAGGCAAATCAGCATGTGAACAAGGCTTTTCTGATACATCTTTTAACACAAATGAACACTGTGGAACGCTGCATCAAAGTTAACTGTCCTGCTCCATCACTGTGATTGAAAGGGCACAATCTGAGACTTTTTTGTTTACTTTTGAATCCAATTCATGTGTAACAAGAAATCATTCTACATAAGGCTGTTTACCCTGCAGTTGACTCCTGATTCACGTTTTTGGTTTTGGGGAGGAATGGTGTGGCTTTTAGGCAGTGTTGCCCTACCAAGTTTCCCCAATAATAAGCAAGGGTTTGTCACTCCTTCCTCCTGCTCCTCCTCCTATCAGCTGTGCCATGGCACTGCCAGTGCCCTCAGGAACTGAATTCCTGGTGGGTGTGGGGTAAGCATTTTAGGGTCATAGACACAACTACCAGAATGGGAACTAATTCTTCCTCTCTGTTTATAGACACTGCGTCATTTGAAGTCTGTTTCTCTAGTCAACATGGCAAGATAAGTAGGAGCTTGCTCTCCTTGGCAGCTGGCTAGCTGCCTCCTCCAGCACAACACTGCTCTCACTTATTCCCCAGTTCATGGGTTTGTTCCTACTTTATTCCCCTCCCCCAGCATCTTAGCTTGCCTCCAGACCCCGGGCACTCCTTTAAGCCAAGTAGTCTGAATTTTTTCCCCTTTCCTTTGCTCCCTGTTTACCTCTTACCTTCCTTGGGCTTTGCACTGCACTGCTGGGCCAACTCCCCTCCCTAACTGTCCCTGCCCGCCCCAACTGCCACCTACAACGGCCTCAGAAGGTTCTGGTGCTGCCAGAATGAAATATTTTGTTTCAACCTCTGGCACCTGAAACTGCCTGGAAACAGCCACGTGTGTTACGTGGTCCCCTGTGCCACTGGAGGATGTCTGAGTCTCAAGTGCAATGAGCTTGGCTTCTGCTCCTTGCTTTGTGAGCAAGTCTCCCTCAAGTACCTGAAGGGAGCCTACCAAAAAGATGGAGAGGGATTTTTTAAAGAGCATGTAGTGACAGGACAAGGGGGAATAGATTCAAACTAAATGAAAATAGGTTTAGATTACATATGAAAAAATTCTTTGCTGTTAGGGTGCTGGCACAGGTTGCCCAGAGAAGCTGTGGGTGCCCCATCCCTGGGAGTGTCCAAGGCCAGGTTGGATGGGGCTTGGAGCAACCTGGAGTGGAAGGTGTCCCTGCATATGCCATTGGGTTGGAATGAGAGGATCTTTCAGGTCTCTCTCAACTCAAACCATTCCTTGGTTCTGTCTCCTCAGTTTTCTCTGCATTTAATGTGTTACAAACCAATATATACACTGCTATAAAACCATCCTCTTCAGAGCACCTTCTACTATGGCCCAGCTTCTTACAACATCATCCTGGCAAGAACAAATGAGTAAAACACCTCTGTGTGTGTGTGTGGTAAAGGTGCCCAGAAAGTGTGTGAAACATAGCAATCTCCTCTGAAACATCACCAACTCCCTCCCAAGCTTGGTGCATCTCTCATAATCATAGCAGCAGTTGATAAAACTCTTGGATTTTTCTACAAGTGCAGAGACCCTGAGGATGGAGTAGGCTGAGACAGAGATATCTCGTTCTCTTTGTTATAAAAGAGAACAGGCAAGTATTCATCTTGTATTTTTTTAACCTGCTTTATCTCTGTCTCGTGGTACAGCTTTAACCCACTGGATGCTTTTTAAATTTTCAAATTATGGCAAATGAAAGTGTTCTATAGTCAGTGGCTCAGCATTGTAAAGAATGCTTAACGCCAGTGTCTAGTCACACTTAAGTTTAAAATACAAGTCTTAATGGGTTCCAAATTTTGCAGTAGGGATGAATGGATATGTAGGAATAATGCCAAAATGGGAAGGATAGAAAAAGAAGGGTAATAGGACCATTTTCTAGATTCTTCCAAGATTCACTGTCAGGTAAACAAATGGGATGATTTTGCCACTGAGAAAATTATATGGATTAGGAGGTTGTAGTTCTGTCATGACCCTGTACAGAAGTTTCAGGTACCCTATAAATGACCAGTAAGAAAGGACTTTGTGTGAGACAGGAACTGGAGTTGAAATTCAAAAGCTGTAAATCCTAGAAAATGGCAGAAATTCATTAAATTGAGATGGAAAATAGCAAAGAAACACCTAAATAATCTCCTGACTAAGCAGACCACACAAAAATAGATAACTGGAACAAGAACAAAACTGGTGTTCTTCTGTGCAAGCACTGGAAGTTTAAGAACTTGACGAGATGAGGATGTCTCACTTTGAAGGAGCACTCTGACAGGACTGCATTTTAGGAAACACTGAGAAGGAATGGCATTAAAGCCTCTCCCATACTTGATGGCCAAAAGAGATGAGGATGTCAAGGTTAGGAAAAGAATAGCAAATAAACAGGAAATATGCCACTGTACAAATCCATCGTGCATCCTTCCTTATCTCTAACTCTGTGTAATTTAGAGAAAGCCAAGAAATAGGATGGCTTGGTAGAATTCCCTCAGAAGGAAGAAGGATTCACACACTAGTGATCTTGATCTCAGAATTAAAAATCCTTCATACTGAATTTGACAGGTTTGTCAAGATCTTCAGTGGAAGGGAGACAGGTGAATGAGTGAGCTTTTTGTCAAAACTGCTTTGTATTTTTTGTTCTTATGTTACTTGGCAAGATGGAATATTGCAAGTGTCCACATCTTGTTAAGGAGACAAAAGGTTTGAACGGGTTCAATAAAGCACAATTTTAAAAAACAGATGCTCAAGGGCACTGAGGAGATTAAATTGTCCTCATATTTTAATGGACTGTCTTAATTGCAACATACATGACACATACATTGTATTAATGAGTGGAGAAGCCTATCTACATACTAAATAAAAATGCACCACCATCAGCTTTAAAAGTCTGCTCTATAGAGAAGTCTAAACACCAGATTTAGGGTAAGATAGCTCAGAAAATACAGAAGAATTGGAGGCAATATAAAAATTGTGATGTGATAATACTTGGCATGTTATCATTATTGAGTGACTTCTCTGACATGTTGTGCAGTCCCCACACTTGGGGAATTTTCAACATTATCCAGTGTCAGGTGGGACCAGGAAGGATTTATAGCAAGAATCAATAGCCAGGACTTGAGTGACAGCTGATCAAAAACAGAGTTGAGATTTCCCTTTTTAATAAGCAAGGAGAAGTTAAAACCACAGTTTGCTGGGGCACCAAGTGGCACCAGAGGACACTTCTGGAAATTTTGTCTTGATCTGTATTTAGTACATCCAAAGAAATTGTAGCTCCCATTTGAGCCATTTCAGCTCAAATACAAATAAATAAAGAAATATTTTAGAGAGTTGTGCGCTTCTGAGTCATGTTTAGTTCTGATATGTGCCTTTCTAGGTGAGCTCCCACCTCAGAGCTGATTAATTTCCAACTGCAATTCTATGGGTGTGCACCTGTACTTCGTGGGTTAAAGTCCATCAAAAATACACTAGGCACTGAAATTCTAATATTGAAAGTTTTTAGTAAAATAGCTGATGGGAGACCTTCAGACAAACACTTCCCAGCAAGTTTGTTTTAGGATAATTATTGTTTCTTTCAATTATTGGCATTTAATGACAGGTTGTTGAGACATTTTTTTAGTTCCATAATCTTTTGTAGAGACCTTTGCTCTTGAAATTTTATCACCATCTTGATGCATGAGTGTGAGATACTCAAGGGGAAATGCTGTTCAAGGTCTGCTTGAGTACAATCTTAAAATGTAATTTTTTGTCTTTTCTCTGATTTGTACCTAGGTTAAATTCATATTATGTTCTTGG
The DNA here is from genome assembly GCA_013399455.1 of Anthoscopus minutus. Lineage (NCBI taxonomy): Eukaryota > Metazoa > Chordata > Aves > Passeriformes > Paridae > Anthoscopus > Anthoscopus minutus. The sequence continues at coordinate 24,915 of VWYI01037734.1, read as the reverse complement.
GTTCCTTCTTGAAAACTCACTGCAGCTTCATTCAGGATCTTAAAATATTATGTAAGTCACATCCTGGAAGATGTGAAAATAGAGTTTTTTCATCTTCTACATAAAGCATGCTTTCTGAGTTACTAAACTTTCCTCCAAAGTACACTGGTTTTGATCCAGAATTTCATGCCATGACATTCAAACTGTTATGATCACATTAAATTCCACCCCCACTGAAATCCACCTCAGGCCTTCTCCCAGCGTGATCCAGCGATTTTTCTTTGAGATATTACAGGAAGTTACACTACTATTTTGATACACAACAGTGAATATGCTTTGGAGACTTCTTTCAGAATTCCTGGTAGCATTGCAACTCAGCAAACCAGTTTGATACATCTGTATAAGCAATTTAACTTGTCCCCTGTTCCCTCTCTGCTTTGCTTTTGACAAATTGACAGAATTCTGACAAATGTACTCACCAAAGCTTTCATAAAGTGCCTATCAACCCATTCAAATGGTTTCTTCACAAAAAATACCAGTATTGTTGGTCCTGCTGGTGATCATCCACAGGATATTTCAACCTCAATGCCATGTATGCAGAATTTTCTTTTTTTCATTTTAGTTGCAAAAAATATTTGCCATCTGAAATATTCTTCACTTCTTCAAGCCATTACACAGAAATATAAGCAAGGTTGTCTGCTTTCAACAGAGATTTACAAAAATCCTCATTATCTCCTGGGGAAAAAAGGGTAAAAGACACTTGCAGAAAAAAGTGAGACATCCATTGTTGCTGCATGTTTAATTTTATTTGATTTACTATACTTAACTTGTTCACTTGTTGGCAAAAACAACCTTAGCTGCTGCTCATGCTGTGCCAGTATCTCCATCTGCATCTTTGGTTACTCCTCAGATTCGTTCTCCTCCTGCATTTGCAGAATGCTGCTTGCATCCTCTGCACTCCCCTGGGAATGTTTCCCCTCTGTGGCTAACATTCACAGCAGCATGAAGTTACTCTCATTGTGGATGACATTTTCCTGCAGCTGCAGACACCTGAGCCCAGCTCCCTCTTGAGCCTCTTATGTGGCCTTGGTGATCATTGCCATTGATAAGGGAATGCCTCTGTCTCGTCTTTGGAAGTCTTGGATTTGTGCTGTGAATCCACACCCATGTTTCAGTTCTGTCAGTAATCCCAAATCCCCCATAGGAGAGTTTATCTGAATTAATCTCATCTTTTAATTTTGCCATGTAGGTTTATTTTGCTACTGGACCATTCCTTATCTAACCTTCTGTAGATTTTTTTCTCTAGGAAGTGATTTCCATAAAACACCTCAGAAAGCTTTTGATTCAGTCTCAAAGTTAGTGCTGCATTTGCTTAGAATTTTTGTCTGGCCTGTTTTCTGCTGACCTTTACTTAAATGATTATGTATATGCATGCGTGCATGTATATTTGTAGTGCTTGCTCAAGTTTAATTTTACCCCAAAAGGAAAGCTATATTCTCAAGTGTGATGGCCCAGTTGTTTTATTAGGATTGTGACAAGTCTGCTCACACGAGGCACATCCACAGCACATCTGAATGAAAGCAAACATCCTGTGTTCCTCAGCCTTCTCTAAACCCCAGCAGATGGCTGCTGCTTCGGCAAACTGTGTGCAATAGGAAGGATCACATTTCCCATGCAGCAGACTTATTTCTGGAATCCAAACCCAGTATATTTCCAGAAGGTGGGAACATGGATCCAGTCACAAAGCAGTTTACCCCAGATCAGTCCTACACAGTGACTCTCCACAGCTCAGCCCCTCTTGCTGCTTGGGATGGATGTACAGCAGGGCTGAGCCAGCCAAAGTTGCAGCTGGGCTGGTAACAGCTTCCACGTGCAAGTCTTTAAACACCAAGCCTAAAAGTTCTTTTTGCTTTTGTTAGGATCTCTGTGTGTTTATTGTTTTGCTCTGTGATTAAGTATCTTGTGGAGATAAAAGGTGTTTTTTTGGAATGATTGGGTTTCCCTTGATGCTCAGAGCCAGTCACTCCTCAGGATCCTGGCAGGATCTGCAGGAGGTGATGTGGATTTTCTCTACCTCAGGTAACACTGAGGGGACATGTGCCACAGAGAAATGTCCTTACCCTGGTTCCCTGCAGCAGCAGCACCCTGATGTGTCTGTGCTTAACCCCAGGTCTGGAATCAGGGACACTTCAGTGTCTGGGTGAATTAGCAGGAATCACAGAATCATGGAATGATTTGGGCTGGAAGAGACCTCAAAGATCATCTTATTCCACCCCTGCTGTGGACAGGGGCACCTGTCAATGGACCAGGTTACTCCAAGGATCATCCAGCCTTGCTCTGACCAGGGATGGGGCACCCACAACTTGTCTGGGTAACTTTTCTCAGCCTGACCCTGCATATGTGTGGTGTGTTCCTGGACACATTCCCACTCATTTTTTCTCCCAGAAGGAGGAAAAAAAGGAGTTATTTGGGCTGCAAGTCCATGTAAATAGCCTCTAGTAGGTCTGTTGAGAATCTTTTGTCCAGAGGAGAGGGCAATTTGGAAGGGGACTTAATCTTCCCTTCCTTAAAATTTTTCTCCACTGAGCAACAGGCTTGGTCTCAGCCATTTGTGCCCACTTTCCATCTCATGCTGGAGTATTTAGCATCAAAGAAGGCTTTTGAAAGAACACCTGCATTCTTCTACAACTTGTGCACTGATTTCTTTGCATGGATGATCTTCAATGGGCTACACATCTGTTCTGTTGCATTCAGAGGCCCTAAAAATGATGCCATTTGTTTAGAATCATAGAATCATTATGGCTGGAAAATACCTCCAAGATCATCAGATCTAGGAAGTAATTCTGAAGAATTACAAAATTTCTGTTGTTTCTCCTCCAAATATACTGATTATAAAAATGTCTGTGTGCAAGCTAAACTGGCATTAACTACCCTTGTGTGCCTTCATCATGCAGGACCTCTCTGGTCATGCAAACCCAATACACAATTAATGTATATCATGGGATATTTTCCTCCATCACACCAATGTAGAAAGCTCCCAGTGGCTCTGGAGTGCATATTTCCATTAAGGATTCAGTAGGCTAGTCACAGTCCAAAACAGTCTTCATTATTTCCTATATCAAAGTTATTCACACTTCCAGTTTCCTTTACAATTCATCAGGGCTTTTTTTACAAACTATTGTTAAATTCAGCACACTGTTGGTCAAAACCTCTGACTAGTTGGAGCAAGAGATGAGATTGTTGATCCTGTCTTCCAACAGCTGCTTCTGTACTTGAAGAGACACTCCCTAAATGGTTATGGCTTTTTTTCCCCCACTAATGGGACTAAGTGCCATTGACTGGGGTAGGCAGCCAAAGACTTTCTTGAGATGTTTTTTTTTTACAATAGGTTGCGCTCAGAAAAATCAATATTACAGAAAAAATCAACCTATCAACATTTCCCTTTATGCAGAGAGGAGTTTTCATTTGCTTTATTTTATTATGTATCCCAGCCACAGAAGGATGGGCACTGAAATCAGGTGGATAACCTGCAGTCATGGAACTCTGCCAATAATTTAGTATATTTTGCAAATTGCAATATTTCTGCTCTTGTTTTGGTTCTTTAATCAAGAAGATTTAAAACTGATTGTACTGACCCACTCAAATGTGTTTGTAAATAAAGTATGAACCAAAGCTGTATCTATTTCTTGTCCTTTTTCTTACAGTTTTCACCACAGCAGTGCCTCTTGGGCTTTTCCAGAGTTTTTCAAACTCAACAAAAGCATCTGTGAACCATTTTGCCAGCTGTCAACCCTTTCAGTGAAGAAATATTTCTTAATACTTCTCCACCTCTACAAAAATTCATGGTTCTGGCACAAGTGAGTTGGAATATAACTGCCATGAATGACACCCATGGTCAAACAAGGTATCAAAATCACTTATTCCTCAACAAAAGAGCTGGAATCAAGTGTAAGTACTTGAAGGGAACTTGTAAGAAAGATGGAGAAGGACTCTTTACAAGAGCCTGGAGTGACAGGACAAGGGGGAATAGATTCAAACTAAAAGAGAGAAGGTATAGATTAAAAAACCCTTTACTGTGAGGGTGGTGAGGCCCTGGCACAGGCTGCCCACAGAAGCTGTGGCTGCCCCATCCCTGGACATGTTTAAGGCCAGGTTGGATGTGGCATTGAGCAACCTGGTCTGGTGGAAGGTGTCTCTGCCCATGTCAGGGGATTGGAATGAGGTGATTTCAGGTCCTTTCCAACCAAACCAATCTATTGATCCCATTTCTATTGATGTTTGCTGTAATGAAAGCAAAGGGCCATGTGCACAGCCTTGCAGATTTTAAGTGGGACAGAAGCTTCCAATAAAAATCCTGATCAGAGTCACAGCCTAAAACACACTCGGCCAGAAGCCTTTGGTAAACACTGAGCCTCTCACCTTCCTGCTCCATACTCATACACAGATCCCACACCCTGTGTATATCCCACATCCAGCTCAGGGTTTCACCCCTGGAACTGCTGTGGGTGCCTTGCACTGCCCAAAATCTCTGCTACCCACTCAGGGGCTCCAGCACTGCCACAGAGGGGGACAGCAAGGTCCAGCCCACCAGGTCCTGGGTGGCTGTTAAAGGAGGTAACAGTAGGCTCAGGCTGTTCAGGAGAGAAAAACAAATAACTCCCTGCGAGCACAAATAAGGCACATTCAAATGTGTTTAATTGTGCGTGCCTGTCTGGAAATCTGGCTCATCATCCCTCTTTCCATTTCTCACTCAGAGGGTCACCAGTGCCTGAAAACACTGATGTGCCAAGGAAGCCAATTCCTTGTGGGGGCATGACTCTGCTCCACACAGACATTTTCCCTTCTGTCACTTGGCATAATTCAGTATGTGACTTGAAAATTCAAAATATAAACAAGAGAGATGAACTAGGGCCAATCGTGTTGCAAGCAGAAGTCTCAAACCTTCCCAAAAAGTGAAGAAAACCTCTCCTCTAGAAATACCATCCATTTCTCCATTCTTTTCAGCTTAACCAGAAAAATTTCTTTGCAGCTTTTAACCTATGAAGAAATTGGGGCAAAAATACCATCGTTGAACACACATGTATGAGACTATAAAACCACTCAATGCCTCACAATACTCAATTTATCAGGCAAGTTTCTCCTATCTCCTAGTTCACCTATTTCTGTGAATTGCTTATTGCTTTTCTTTCTTTCTCAGGATCATTTTCTCCTGTAACTTTTGTTGTTCTTTAACAGTTCTTTCACAGTTAAAAACCTTCAGGGTGTTTGGGCACCATTCTAAGAATGATGGTACTGTCCTTTATATTGTCCTTTAGTGGCTTCTGGTCATTCCCATGTTCCAGGATGCATCAATTTACTGCAACTTTTTCCTGAAAATTGACAAATGATACACCTGAGCTAAACAAATAAAAAAAAAAGCCAAGAATTTATGGGAATGTGGAGGACATGATCGTTTTAGACAATTATTAAACTGAATTAACAAGAGTGACAATTTCGGAACTGGAAGGGAAAGTAGGGAGAAAAATTCTATGAAAGTTAATATTCCTGGCTAAAGAGCTGAAAGTTCCAGTCTGCATTTTGTCAGGGAAATTATTCTGAGGAAGAAAAAAAATTTTATAAGAAAATACACTCACATATATTAAATACATGAAAGTATATATAAGTATGAAAATATTTGTGGTGCTTCAGTAAATAAGGAGTTGTCATCTCTTGTGAAGGAAACCCAATCTTAATTTTAGTATTTCCTGTCTTGTATGGTGTAGGCAAGTTGCTGAATGGTTAATTTTGGCCTCTGCCATTATAATGTACTGTACCTTATTTCTAATTGGAATTATGTCCAATTTTGGCTCCCAGGCATCTCCTGTCATATGTTGATTAATGTAATAAATATTGTCATTACTGAATTTATTCCTATATGCAAACTGAAGGTCAGAGTCTGCAGTGCTCACAGGCTGTTTAAAGCAGAACAAGCAGCCTCTTCAAACCTTCTGTCTTCCCTCCTGTGGTTTCCCAGCCCAGGAGAGGGGAAGGAGGGAGGGTCAGTGGAGAAGAGGTCCTAGAGCCAAGCTTGTACTTTTGGGGGTTGCTTTTTTCCCATGCACATTATGACCTCTGTAAGGAAAATACTGATGAGTTGAGGCATCCCACTGTGGTAGTCATCTCACCAAACCTGAACTCAGCAATTCTCACAGAAGTGTGGCAGGATTAGATACTCATTCTTTGCTGTTAATTATTTTTACTACTAATTGTGGTGTCTTCACAGAAGCCTCTGTTGCAAAAAAAATTTTAAACATGCTTAAGTTTGGATGTTTCTCACATGTAAATAGATCCCAGTGGCACACAGGCTGTATTAAATACTGTATTTGAGTTAAGGCACTTAGAGAAAGGACAATTCCTTGTAGTGGGCTGAAGCCATGAGCCCACCAAGGCATTCTGTGAGTCCCCTCCTTCAGCAGGATGGGGACAAGGGCAAATAAGAAGGAAAAAACTCATGAGTCACAGTAAAGGTAGTTAAATAAAGCAAAAGCAAAGACCTTTGCATGGGAGCAAAGGAAAACAAAGGATTTATTCCCTACTTCCCACCAGCAGGCAGGGTCTGGCCACTTCCTGGGATGTGCTTCAGCATGGAGCAGCTGCAAGGATGGAATGCCCTCTCTCCTTTTCCAGTCTCAGCTTTTATTGATGATCAGACATAAAATGGTTTGAAACATCCCTTTGGTCAGCTGGGGTCAGCTCTCCTGGCTGTGTCCTCTCCCAAGTCCTTGCCACCCACAGCCTCCTGGTGAGGGAGGAAGCTGGAGAGGCAGCTCAATGCTGTGGAGTGCTGGGCAGCAGCAGCCAAAACACCGGTGTGTTATTTATCAACACCTGCCCAGCTACCAATACATAGCACAGCCCTGTGAGGGCTGCTGTGGGGAAAATTAACTCCATACCAGCCAGCACAGTACAAAAAACATCTTCAGCCTTCCCATGGTGGAGACTGTGAACACTCACAGCCATTTCAGACCTGTCCTGGTTTCCAAGAATGATGATTTTAAATGGATTGTCAGTGCCCTTAGGGCAGTAAATACAACACTGCTAAAGTGTTGGTAAGCAAACAGAGCTGCAGGAGAGATCCATGGGTTTTTCAAACTCAAGTGAAATGAAACACACTTGGTTTATCATCTCTTGCTATGTAATGCACAATGGCACCAAGCACAGACGGGCTCCTGCACACACTTCATGCTGTATCCCAAGTGTGTGTGCTGTTAAGAGCTCCCACAATTTCTAAAACCCACACAGGAACACAGCAGGCAAGGCAAGTCACTGCAGCAGAGGACAGAAGGCAACAGCACCAATGTGCTCCATGGTCTCTCATCTCATACCATCTCCTTTAAATCACCCTCAGCCTCCTGTTCTTGTTCTCCCATCCAGCTCTTTAAGGACAAAATGTACAAAAGAAAACACCAAAATGTTGCTTTAGTGCCACAAATGGTAAAAAGCCTCCATTCATCTTTATTTTGAGGCTACAGAGATTACAGCCTGGACTTTTCAGAGGGCAGAGCTTGGTGAAATCCTTGCTCAGGGGAGAGGAGTTGGGCTAAGCACAAACTTCAGCCCCACTGCCCCCATCCCCAGGCCCAGCTCCTGCTGTACTGGCACAAGAGGTTCCCTGCCTGTGTTTCCCTTCTCCTCCTGCTCATTAGCAAGGAAAACAGAGCTTGGCAGCAATCCCAGCACTGCGTTTGCTAAATGGATCTATTAAAATGTAAACAGAGATCACGTTGCAGGGCATCATCATAAAATACCGTGGGTGACAGCTCAGCTGGTTCCCAAACACTGGCTGGGCTGTGCCGAGCTCCTCTGGCACATCTCAGGCACGGCTGTCCTGGCTCTTCCTCCTCTCCGCAAACATTTGCCCACTGGGCTTTTGAAGGCTCATCACTATCTGTGAGTGCCCTGCAGGCTCACACCAACAGGAGCCTCGCTGCATCTCCAGCAGATTTCAGAGCCATGCAATCTCTCTGAGGCTCTCAGCTTTAGGAAAACAGGATGCTGGGTCATCAGAGGCCCTTGCCATCCCTTCAGAAGCCCTTGAGTTTGCAGTTTAGCATTGATGGAGCACAGGGCAGGCCACACGGGTTACACCTGTCTTACTCCTGCCTGATACACATCTAGGAGGAGTTTTATCACCTCTTTGTCTGACTTCCAAATGAACATTTTCCTGCTCTCTACCCTGCTGCCCCTCCTCAATCTCCCCAGGGGCTCTCAGGAAACCACCAAGCCATTGCTTTATTCTCTTTCAAGAATTCTTTACAATTGTGTGTTCATTCACCTCCCAGTCTGCAAAAGCTTGACAGAAATTGGAAGGAGCTGGGGAAAGGCTGGGGGTTTCTGGATTGATGACTGTGACTTGCCTTGCTGCTGTTCTCATCTCTTTTCCCTTCCTTGAGTGGTTTATTCCCTCGGTACATCAGCTGTGTGCCCCTTATCTCTCTGTCCTCTGGGGTTCCAGACCCCAAGCTTTAAATCTTTAAACTAACAAAATTAATTACCCTTGGTGATGACATTATAAACTCCACAAGAGGCCAAAGCAGCAGCAGCCTTGTGGAGCAGAGGAATGAAAGAGAAGCAGAAACTCCTGATCAGCTCTGGCACAGATTTCTTACATGCAGCTGGGGAGGTTTTTGCCTCACTTTCCCTCTCTAAAACAAAAAATACAACATCCACTCCCTTTGAGACACTCAAAGGACAAGCTCTCTGGCAGGGCAATGCACTGTTTATCCATAAAACACCACGTGCAGCATGTACAGAGCTGATTATCCCTGCAGGAAAACCTTGGGCCCTACTGGTCACAACACCACGAGCAGGTGGGAACACATCTAAAAAAGGTTGGTGACACTCAGAGAAGACTTTCCCAAGGAAGCTAAAGAGATATGCTGTTTTGTACCATTTTCTAAAAGCTGATACAATATTTAACAAAGGGTTTCAAGACCATTCTGCTCTTCAAATACATAGTAATTAAACCCTCCTGATGGAACAAAAATGTGTAGTTTTTTATATTAAAAAATATCTCTGCTTTTAGAAACCTAGATTCCATTTGGGTTCTAAAAGTTTAAAGGTTTTAATTTCATTGCATGAGAAAAACTATGTAACATAACTTTAAAAATTACTTATACTGGAGATGGGGGGTGTTAAATAAAACCCAGCTTAAATTCTGTTGAAAATCTGGGAAAAATAATCTTTGAGTGACAGAGGACCATTTTCTTCCAGGAGATTAGCAACAGTTTATTATTCCAAGTATATATTTAGACTATTCCACTTAACACAGTTGCTTTAGTATCAACCATATTAAAACCTTTCTGATAGCTGTTTGCATTCATAAGTGATTCCAAGCTCCAAAAAGTGGAGCAAAGTGCCTCCCAGGCCACCATCTGTGAGCATGGGGCTCACACCTGATCCCTCTGCACATTCCAACAGGTAACAGGGCAGGTGGGCACAGTGCCCTGCACTTCCCACTCTTTCAATATCCTGCATGGCCCAAAATGTCAGCAAGCAAGAGAGTGCTGGTAGAGCACTTAGTAACACTCTTGCAGTTTGGGATTAAAAATGCTTCTTTTAAGACAGAATGTTTCCTGTTTCTTTGGTGCTGCCCCAGTGCATGTGTGGTGAGCCAGGGAGTTGGAATTTTCCTGCCAACTCTGAAGTTCAACTTTTTCAAAAGAGCAGAAACTGTCTGAGATCAAGAAGAGCAAGGCAGGGAACAGGAGGTTCTTGGAGATGACAGAACCACAGAATCATTAAGGCTGGAAGAGAGTTCCAAGATGGTTGAGTCCAACATCAACCCAGCACTGCCAAGGCCACCACTAAACCATGTCCCCAGGTGCCACATCTACACCTTTTAAATCCCTCCAGGGATGGTGACCCCTCCACTGCCCTGGGCAGCCTGTTCCAATGCTTGACAACCTTTTCTGTGAAGAATTTTTTTCTTACATGCAATCTAAATCTCCTCTAGTCCAGTCTGAGGCCACTTCCTCTTATCCTGTTCCTTTTTCCCTGGGAGCAGGGCCTGATCCCCACCTGGCTTTACCCTCCTGAAAATACTTGTGGTGCTTTAGTAAATGAGGAGTTGTCATCTCTTGTGAAGGAAACCCAATCTTAATTTTAATATTTCCTGTGCTGTAGTCTTATATGGTGTAGGAAAGTTGCTGAATGGTTAATTTTGGCCTCTGCCATTATAATGTACCTTACTTCTAATTGGAATTATGTCCAGTTTTGGCTCCCAGGCACAGAATAGCTTATGGCTGGCAACTGGCTAAATAAAATCCACCCAGAAATGAATTCACAACTTTGGATTTGTCAAATAATTTCCACCTCAACCCCAAAGTGTGGGTAAACAGGATAAACACCCCCAGCTCCTTCAGCTGCTCCTCATCAGATTTGTGCTCCAGATCCTTCCCCAGCTCTGTTCCCTCCTCTGGACTCACTCCTGCCCCTCAGTGCCTTTCTTGCAGTGAGGGGCCAGAACTGGACACAGGGTTTGAGGTGTGGCCTCACCAGTGCCCAGCACAGGGGGACAATCCCTGCCCAGACAAAGACCAGGTGCCATTGACCTTCTTGGCTACCGGGGTTCTGCTGTCTCAAGTGTTCAGTAACACTCTTTTTTGTAGTAAGATGACACTAGATTGCACAGGAAGTTTAAGCATCTTTAATAAAAACCAGGGAAAAGGGGAAGACAGAAACACAGCAGTAACTGCTCTCGGCTCTTGCTCCTCTAGGCCAGCCACATGTGCAGGATTTATCCTCCTGGACCTTGGGTTCTGAGGCAGCAGAACACTCTGGTTTGCACCCACATGAGCTGTGTAGAGCTCCCTGTGACCTCTCTCCCCCGAGCTCCTGACTGTGGTGCAGGTGGGAACCCAGAATCCACAGGGAAAAGCTGCACCAAGGCTGAACTCGCCCGGCGGGGTGGAAAAAACGTTAACAACTGGAAGGGGTTTGTATTTTACAAACAAAAGGAAGTGCATTTCCTCTATTAGCTCACCATAGCACTATGTGCAAAAACACGCCTGGAGCTCTTGAAATACCTTCACTTATTTCTGCATCTACCAAATTTATTTATAGAGCCATCTGGAAAACACTGGCTCTTCATTTACAAGATACTATGGAGCTTTTTGGAATTGTTGCATCAATGAAACTTTCTAAAAACACCCCCACCTCCAGAAATTGTCAACTATAATGAAGCCTCATGGATTTTTTGTGTGTGTATATTTAAATAGTATTGATAAGACAGTTAAAACTGCTGTATTAATGCATAAATGGGTAATTCTCCACATGCTAATTTTTCCATGCTAGTAAATCTATTAAATGTGCCCAATAATAAATCAGCAAATGGGTCTAATACACACCCCTGTAAGAAACCACAAATACTTCAGCTATGTCTCATTTAAATGCAGTCCTGGGGCATCCTAACAGCTTAGAAAATAAATGGGAACAAATTCTTCTGCAAAATAGAATAAACCTGCTGGCTTAGAACATCTGAAACAAAAGCAAGGTGAAACCTGAGAGACAGGAGTGTCTTGGGTGGCAGGTGGGGACAACAGAGGGAAGAGCAGCTCCCATACCCTGCACATGGCCCTGAGCTCGCTTGGAACAACTGAACTACAGCTCACTCACTGTCTAGGCATCCTGGCAATAAACCACAACAGAAATGTTAAAATAATAATACTATTAAGAATAAATAAGGATTTGGGCTTATTTTAGCCAAAATCTTTCAACAAAGCACCACTGTTCATTCCTTGGCATGTGGTTGGACGCCTGTGTGCTCCTATTAGTACATTCCTGAATTGCCTTCACACTCTCTCCTGTTTGCAACAGTTAAGACTCCATAAATTCAACCCAACTATAAGAATATATCCAACAATGATTTAACCTACCTGTGGCCTAATACCTCTCACATCTAGAAAGCTAAACAAGATCTTTATTACTGCCATGTTGATGGGTTGCTATCTCAAGTTATCCTCTTGACCCATACAGCATCATGTATCTTCATTTATCAAAACAAGTTTTATAAAATGCTCATTCCTTTCTAACAAGCACTAGATTGTCCAGTAATAGCCTCAGCCACTCTTTGGTTTTTGGGGTGTGAAGCACCACCACCATCCTAATTGATCCAAGGAACATCCCCATTTATCCTGATGCCTCATATATCATTCCTAAACTGACACAGTTAACCCAGATCATTGCTAGGGTGAAGCCCTGAGCCTTCCTTCTTCAAATGATGTCCAAATTACTGTCAGAAAACACTGCACTCTGCATTCTCTAAATGTCTGAGTGTAAAACTTTTAAAGGAGCCTTTGAGATCTCCATGTACCAGTCAGAGTTCCCAACAGAAAAGTTTATCAACCCCAAGACATACCAGTCTACCTTTCTGCCTTCATTTTTCATGTATCTGCATTACTGAAATCAAAGACATAAATCAGAACTACTGTGCTTGGTCTGTGGGCATTGATCTCCAGAAGTCCCAGAAAAAGTTAAGGGAGCCACTTCCAGCTCTTTGGCCTGTTATGTGTGCATTAAATTTATTTTAATTTATTTTAATCTGGACCTGAAGTAGTGAGGGCTGGCATTCATTGTACTTGCAGGTATTAAATTCTTTTAAAAATCAAGAATTACTGTATTTAAAACATTCAGAAAATTGGACTCTCAGTCTCTAAAACTGCTTCAGCTTTTATCTAATACCAGTAATATCAAATATATTACCTGGGATGCAACAGTCCTTCAGTGCCCTACTGTGTATTTTGAGTTATTTGACCTTTTTTTCCCCCACTTTCAGGACACTTCTACAAATGATCATTTTAAATCAGCACTGAGAGCTCTCCTGAATTCCTCCCAACATTTCTCACTGCCAGTTCTGAGTTCCTGCAGCCACAGGCTGCTCGAGTACCACTTTTATGGGATTTGAGCTCCATCAAGTCTTTAGTCAGAGCACAAGAGAGTAAGACTGAAATTGCTGTTGAAATTGTAATCTTTTCCCATAAAAATATTGGTGCCAAGATTGCAGGAAGAGTATACAGAATAGTATTTTCTGATCTTCTATTTCCAGAAAAGTAGATAACTTTCAGAATATAGATTTCAAAGTATCCAAAGGCATGAGGAGGAAGGCTGGAAGAAACACATGCACAGAAATCCCAGCAGGACAGAGCACCCTGAGGAAGCTGAGGCCACGCCTGCAGAGGCAGTAACTGCAGGTAACCTCTCCCCTTGGCCAACATACCTGTGCCAGGGCACAAACTGGTGCAGAAAAAGGAAACAGAAACCAAGAAGTTACCAAAGATCCTCAGAATTGGTTGACAGGTTATCAGCAAATAACTCTGATAAGGAACCAGTGAGCTGTATAATCACCCCAATAGCAGCAAGTTCACAGACTGAACTGCTGCCTTTAGCTGTCATCTCCACATCAACTCCTGCCCTCCTGTTTTATCTTGGTACTTGGAATCCCCAAATCCATTGATTCCTGCAGAGCAGAGAGAGCAAGAGTGGCCAAACCAGTGGCTCTGCTCACTGCTTCTGGAAGTAAAGAACACCCAGCCCTGGCAGTGAACACCTTCTGCCTCTCACACACTATACTGCCAAATCACACAGACAATCTCACAGACAAACCTCATCTCACAGACAAACAGGAACTGGCTTTTATGCTTAAGGGGTGTTTATGTCATGCATAATTTATTTGAGGTCCTATACTGCTTACAGGCAGCTCAAGAATAAGCTCTTACATATATATATTTCAAAAGGCAGAGGGCCCAGCTCCTTACCAAGGAGCTTCTCCTGGAGAGAAGCCCTGTCGGAGGGTCAGCTGGGGCCAACCTCCCCTTTTTCTTCCCTCCCTCTGCTTCCCACCCTCCATGTGGTGTGATGTGGAAGCACAGAGTCCAGCATCCCATGCACAGGGCAGGAGAGCTCCCAGAGGAGGGGAAGAGGACTCATCTCTTCAGAACAGCAGGTGCCAACACAATGTGCCCCTACCCAGTCCAAAAAGAGACCTAGAAGCCAAACAAGAGAAGACCATTTTGAAGGAGTGGAGAGAAATAGCTCCAAATTAACCATGACAAAAACAGCCAAGCTTTAGGAGATGGCAAGCATGTCAGCTCCTTCAGGAGTACAAAAGCTTTGCTAATGAACTGACACTGCAATTAACTGCATCCATACCCAGTGCCCTCCTGAATGAAGGGAACCTCTCCTTAAAACACAAATATTTAAGGGGGAGTGCCAAGAGGATGGGACCAGGCTCTATTAAGTGACAGGACAAGGGGCAACAGGCAGAAACTCATGCACAGGAAGTTCCATCTGAGTATGAGAAAAATCTCTTTATTGTGAGGGTGGCAGAGCACAGGAACAGCTGTCCAGAGAGTCTGTGGAGTCTCTTTCCTTGGAGATATTCAAACCCTGCCTGAACACAACCCTGTGCAACCTGCTCTAGGTGAACCTGCTTGAGCAGGAGGTTGGACCAGATGATCTGCAGAGGTCCCTTCCAACTCCAACAAGCCCAGGATGTGTAAAACACAAGATGCAGCTCCAGGAGTGTGCAGGGGCCAAGTCAGCACTTCCCATGACAAAATGCATTGCTTCACACAACACTCTGACCTACAGAGCCACAGAACGGCAGGAGCCAAGAGAAAGCTGTCATTTGGAACAGCATAAAGCTTATACTTCATGTCTTTAAAATGTTTTATTGTATCAGCTTCTCTGCTAAGGGATATTTGAATGTAGATATGCAGTCTGAATACATAGGACATGTGCCATATACAATCTGACCACAGTATAGCTAATGGCTGGCAACTGGCTAAATAAATTCCACCCAGAAATGAATTCACAACTTTGGATTTGTCAAATAATTTCCACCTTAACCCCAAAGCATCAGTAAAATCCTACAGTCAAGTAATTAATGAAGTTATCCACAGACTATGGGATGTCTTCCTGAACACCTTTTATTTGAAAAACAGTGGTGAGTGTGCAAGTACTGCACTTTAATTACAGAGAAAAGAAAAAAGAAGAGTGAATTTCAGGACATGACAAGTGCAAGTAAATATAATTTTCATGTGTTTACAGCAGGATAATCTCCTGCTGCTCAGATACATCGTACCAGGTTTACTATAAACTCTGAATAAAGATGGACACTGGTTTTTGCATTTAAGCAGTCTATCTGGATTTCTGCTTTTCATTTACTGGAACAAATCTGATACTGCTTCCGGAATTCAAGCTTCCCCTGGGGTTAAACAATTCACACAGTGATGATTTCCAAAAGCTACTTGCACACAGCTTCAATTACGTAAGTTTTATAAAGGTCAGATCTGGGCTCCTGCAAAGCCTTTGACACAGTCCCCTACTGCATCCTTCTGAGTTGGAGAGACATGGATTTGATGATGGACTGTTGGGTGGGTGAGGAATTGGTTGGATGGTCACATCCAGAGGGTAATGGTCAACAGCTCAGGGTCCAGAGAGAGATCGGGGGGTCCCTCAGGGGTCTGTGCTGGGATCAGCACTGCTTAATTAATGGTACCAAAGGGGGATGCAGTGCAGCCTCAGGAAATCAGCAGATGATACCAAGCCCAGTGGTGCTGTTGGCACTTCTGAAGGATGAGATGCCATCCAGAGGGACCTGTGCAAGCTCAAGAAGCGGGACCACAGCAATCTCATGAGGCTGAACAAGACCAAGTGCTGTTGCTGCACCTGGGTTGGGGCAGCCCTTGGTATCAATCTAGGCCAAGGATGAAGGGAACTAAAGCAGCCCAGCCAAGGACTCAGTGCTGCTGCTGGAGAAGCTGGCCAGGAGCTGGCAGTGTGTGCATTTTCAGCCCAGAATGCAAATCCCATCCTGGGCTGCATCCCCAGCATTCATGAGCAGCAGGGCCAGGGAGGGCATTCTGCCCCTCTGCTGAGAGCTCACCTGCAGGGCTGCATCCAGCCCTGGGGTCCCCAGCTCAGGAGAGATGGTTCAAAGGAGACCACAGAGATGCTCAGAGGGCTGGAGCACCTCTGCTGTGAACACAGGCTGAGAGCTGGCGGTGTACAGCCTGGAGAAAAGAAGGCTCTGGACAGACCTTACTGCACTCCTTCCATACCTGAAGGGAGCCTATGGAAAAGATGGGGACAAAGGTTTTAGCAGACCCTGCTGGGATAGGACAAGGGGTGAAGGTTTTGAACAAGAGGGTAGATTCAGATTATATATAAAGACATTTTTTACAATGAAGGTGGTGAAACACTGGCACAGGTTGCCCAGAGAGGTGGTGGATGCCCCATCCCTGGAAGCATTCAAGGTCAGGTTGGATGGGGCTCTGAGCAATCTGGTTGAATTGAAGATGTCCCTTCTTGCAGGGGGATTGGAATAAAGGGCCTTTAAAGGCCCTTCCAACCCAAACCATTCTGTGATTCCATGATTCTTACCAATAATGAAGCCAACCTGGAGATGTCAAAATAAACCTAAGAGATTAAATACTGTCAGACAAGTTAACCTGATTTTGAATCTATCATTATTTATGTGATCACACATGGATTCTGCTTGTGCTCTGTGCTCTTTGGAATAGTGTCTGCAGCTTGCAGAAGCAAGCAGTGCTAATTACTTGTTCACATGTGGCTTCCATCTATGTTTATTTTATGGGTCTTAACCTGAAATCAAGTCAACACAAAATAAAAAAGAGAAACAACAGAATTGAGTATTTTCAGAGGCAACACAAGCCTCAATCTTGTGACAGCTGCTGTGCCTTTGCAAAATTTTAAGATACAGACACACATTTTTTCCCTTCTGCTGCTATTTCTGTTATGCACGCAAAAGGGAGAAATCAGCTTCCCAGGGAAAATCATGGCTTCAGCTGTGACGGATACAGAACAAATCAATATCCATCTAATCCAGAAACAAGATAACAGGCACAGGTTGCATACTGCAAACTGTTCAGTCCCACCTCTGCTGCTTTAATTCAGAGGCAGCTAGCAGAGCACACTGGAATTTCACTCAGCAGACACTTGAAAGCAAGTGCAGGCAACCACAAGCTCCCTCTCTGTGCATTTCTCTACGTGCACACAAACTTGTCCTCAAGAAATCAAGCATGAGACAGACTCAAGGACTGTACTCCATTGAATGTGTCAAGATACCAGGAAAAGAGTGGGTAAACATCTGAAGAGGAAGCTATATCCTGTACCTGCAATGAAACAGGTCTCAGAATCATCCTTCAGTCTCCCACCCCCAATCTGGCACTGAACCAAGTCAGGCCCATGAGGGCTTTGCAGTGAATTCAGAGTCTGAAGCTCTTGATCCACTCTGTTACACAATAGGCAAAAACCAGAGACCTGGCATAATAAATCTTGAGAGAGCACATAATCCAGGTGCATCATAGCCCTGACACTCACTGCCCACCTCCTCTCAAAATAGCACAATGTAATCTAGAAAGCAACAGATAAGGATGTTGAGGGCAACATGAATTTAACACAAGTAACAAAAAAAAAACTGTAGAGAGCTGCGATTTTCAAATTGAAGCTGCACTTTTAAATAACCAGCAGTAACAAAACCAAGTGAATCATCTTACTTATCAGCAACAGGCAAACCCAAACTAACAATGGATTCACAGTTGTGGCTAAAGGGTATTAACAGTTTGTGAAACATCATGTTGAAACTCAATACTTTTGGTTGAAAAGGACACAATTCCAGAGATGATTCAGGCATCTTCAGCACAGCTGTAACCATACACTAGAGTATGTTCTGTACCTCAGAAACTGTTTCTAAACTCCAGCATAATCCTCTAAACCTTATGTTCAGAACTTATTCTGAAAGAATTACCTATCCATGCTCAAGGGAAAATAAAAAATAACCCAACCCCTCTTAAATCCTTTGCCAGCTAATATATATAACAGAGCAATTCTTAAATATTCTGGTGCTGGTCTCAGTTGTAGTGCACATGTGTAACTACAGCCTAAATACCAACACCACTTGCCTGCAGTGGTTCTGGGAAGGCTGGAGGTGAGTGCATGTGCAAAGCCAGGAACACAGGCTGGAGTTCCAGCAAAGCAGAATAAACATGAAGTCTCACCCATTTTACAAGCACAGGGCTGGTTTTGAACCACTCAGTGGGTATTTGGTGGAATAACAAAACAAAGCTCTCCTGGGGAGATATCCAAGCATAAACCTCTCTGCAGAGAGAAACATTTCTTAAAGGACCCAGGCCAAGCTCTGAAAGGTTTTGCTGAAGTCTCCTCATATCAGTCTGTTCCTCCTTAACTACAGTCTCTGAAGGGAGTGTTCATTTCTGGGTTTCAGCATCCCCACTTGGCATGTGATACCAGTTTCTTTCAAGTAAGGGTTTGGGATTTTAAGCACCACTGGCGTAATTACACCCATCAAGTTCTCCAACCCACCAAAGATCTCCCCAGTCTTCCAGGTGCACTTAGTAGGAGAGAATGAAGCTGCTTGCAAAATTCTTGGGTATTTTCATGCAGGAAATAATGCCAGTTTAACAGTTCTCATACAAATTAGCTGCTGTTTGGTTGAATACATTCATATCTGCTATGAAAAAGATGGCTCTATCAGCTGCTTCTTTATGAGCTTGTTCTAAACCAGTGATGTGACAGTGCAAAACTACTTATTTTCTGTTTCATCAAGAAGTAATTCCTTCAGGCATTAAGATGTGACATAAAATCTTTTACTAAATTGAGCAATTTCATTAAGTTTTCTGTGAAGAAAGCAAAATACAGCATGGAATACAAAAGCTTTTAAAATGTGCCAGGAAATATCATTGGGAAGGTAACAAACTATGCAAGCCACAGGCCTATATTACACATTTTAAACATTGTCTGAGACATTAAATAACCACAGAAACAGTTTTATATAATATGATTTAACATTGGCTGTTGAAGAACACAGGAGCAAACATTTACTCTCTTCTGATTAATATTAGTAACTTAAAAAAAAAAGGCATTCTTCTGATGACTGAAATACATTCCCAGAGGGAATTCAAGCACTGTAGTTCTTTCCACAGAAAACCTCCAAATAAAACACTACCAAGTATTGCCTAGAGGGATTAAACACCAGGAAAGCTCTACACAGCAGAGATTCCCACTTTAGGCATTTCACTTTTTCCTGCTTTTGAGGGAGGTGTTATGAACTCTCACTCTCTTCTGCACGGAAGAAGAGATCTTCAGAGATGCTTTCTTTGTGAGGGACCTTTCCACAGCCCCGGGTTTCCATAGCAACAGCTGAGCATCCTCTCCACCCGTCAGCAGAGACTCATCCGTGGGGCTCCAGCAGAAGGAGCGGACGGTGGCCGAGTGTCCCCCACACAGGGTCCCCACCAGGCTCAGGCCATCGGTGCTGCAGCTGATCAGGTGGATGTTTCCTGTGGAGGTTCCCCCAATGAGGAAGAGTTTCCCTGCCTTTTCGTGGTACAAGCCACCCACCAGGTAATGCAGGCCGTGGTTTTCAGCACAGACCGATTCTCTGACATCCAGAACACGCAGCAGGGTTATTGGCTCTTCCGTGTCCAGCTGAGCCACGTCCCACCAGCAGAAGCCCTCATCGTGTGTCATGCAATAGACCTGGTTGTAACCTTCCCCAGACCAGCCAAGAGAACTCACTGATGAATCTGAATTACAAGTCAATATCAAAGCATCATCTTCATTATCCTTGTTGATATCAAACACATTCACCAAGCCATCGGTTGACCCAGACGCTACCAAATTGGGTTTGACAGGATGAAAACAGATTTTGGTGATGTCATCATTGTGACTTTCAGAATAGACTCCCAAGGGCTCTTTAGCGGCGCTGGCACAGTCTGTAACGCCTCGTGCATCCCAAAACACCAGAAACGCGTCCTGTTCAACTTTTTCCGTTCCGGCACAAACGATGAGGTCACTGCAGCTGACGTCGAAGCTGATGAAGACGTTGGAAGGAAAGCCACTGAACACCTGCACCGGCTGCTGCGTGGCCGAGCGAACGTCCCAGCACTGCACCACGCCCTGGCTGCAGGCTGAGAACACCGCGCTGTCACACGCGTGTGCAAACCTGACCCCGCTGAGGAGCCCACGCTGGCTGCGGAGCTCCCGCAGGAAGCGCAGCGTCTCCCTGTCGTACACCCTGAGGGATTTGCTGGAACAGGAAACTGCCACGAAGCGGCTGCTCCCGGGCTGGGCAGCTCTGGAGGTGTCGATGTCCAGCAGGTAGGCGGGCTCCTCGCTGGGCGCGCCGCGCCGGGCTATGCGCAGGCTTGCCAGCTGCTCCTCCACCTTCTCCACTGCTGTCATCTCCCCAGAAACCTGCAATAAATAAAAGCCAAGGAGAGTTTTAATTCTGACATTCTTCAGCAGTGATAGCTTTAAAAAGACGTACGAGGAAGCATCTCGTGCAGAGGTGATGCATGGAGCTAAAATTCAATTATCCCGATGTCCTCCCCACCACAACTTCATTCACAGGAACACAGAACAGGAAAGGGCTCCCTGACTTGAGGAGTTCAGTCTCTTGTGTCTGTAAGCACTACACCAGATAATCCCTTTAACAGATTAAACAGTCGATCTGGGAATCCTGGGAAAGTCACTTAGCTAAATTTGCTTTATTATTTTTATAAAGTAACATGATGTTCTCCACTAGTGAAAACAAAATGAAGTCACCCCCTCTACCTGAGGAGGAATAGGTTTTGTTCTAGGAAACACAGCCCACGAACAGCTGCATCCGTACAACTGCAGGAGACTTCTTAAGTGAACTTCTGTGCTGAGGGACGTGCACAGGGGAGGCACAGAACAAAATTACACAGCACTACAGCCTGAAATGGCCTGGTGAGGTAATTTTACAAGCATTTAGGTGCCCAATGACGCACAGAAACACCTGCCAGCATATCAGGGACCACCTAAACAGGCTAGTGACCTGTGGAATTCACTGCAATTAAGCACCTCAACGTTTTCTGAGCCTCCTGTAAAACCACAGAACACTGGCTTTTAGTGCAGCTGATAAAAATCTTCCCTGCAGAGGCAATTCCTCTCTGGCACAACTGAACCCTCCTAGAAACCCAAACTATTTCAGCAATGCACACAAGTGCAAACTTTACCCAGCATAAACCAAAATTAAACAAAACTCTCTTGGATCCTCTCACAGATTCACTTCTAAAATATGCCCTAAAAGAAAAAAAGGAAAAACATAATTTTCCTTTCTATAACACAACAGAAAATTGTATTCTGTAATTGCAGTAAAGACTCCATCAATTCAGACTCAAGAAAAGCACAGCAGCATTTACATTTTAAAGAGATATTTGCAATGGTTTCAGTGGTTCACAAACTACAGCCATTTTTTAAAGGAAGATGTAGGTATGTTATTATAGCAATCCTCTTCTGTCAAAAACACAGGTTCAATTAGACCACTGTTCTGTGTTTAAAAAGAAACAAAGCCCAAACACTGAGGGAATCACAGCAGGTTTTAAGGGGTCAACACTCCAGTGATCTCTCACTGGTACTGATATTTCCTTAAGGTCTAGACCAGCAGCCAATCCCAGGTACCACATGCATTAAATGACCCTTTAAAAAAAATCTAAAGAGAAATGGAATAAAAATCAGGCAGATACAGAATTCAAGAAAGTATTCTCATGCCTTCCCAGCTGTTCTATCATCAATTTTTCTGCAAATTCTCCAGGCTGGATTTTTAGGGGTGGAATGTGCAAGTTTCCATGTATTACTTGCTTTAGTCGTAATTATTTTAACTGTCCACGAGAGACCAAAAACAAAGGAGAAGTTGCTATGACAAAGCTGTATTCTGCCTTTTTTTTTCTTCTTCTTCTTGGCATTGTTTGTGGTTTCAGGGGTTTGCTTTCCCTCCTCTGGTTTGGTGCACACAAATATTCACGACACCATGTGACAAACCAGCAAATTCTTAAAAAACAGCTTAAGCAGGCACACATAAAAACTTAATTCCCAAGTCACAAATAATCTCACTAAGCGATTTGCCTCAGTAATATCCTGACAATGAGGTCCCCAGGTTAATCTTCTACATCAAAGCAACCTTTCAGAGCACATCTACCAGTCATTTTTGCCATAAAATGCAGACATCCTGTGGAAACTCCTTTCCCCTCTGAAGCAAAGAAGTTCAACATGTTTTCTGGCATTACCCTGTGTACAATCTACCCACAGAACTTGTTCCTTACTTACTTTTCTGGGTATGTCCTCAAATGAAACAAGCTTTTACTAGAGCTATTACATAAAGCCAACTGTTCTCAAACGCTGTTTGCTACGCTGCTTAAACACAAAACTGTTAAATATCCATGTCAATTAATAATATAAACTGAAGAAATAAAATATTTTTAACATTATTAATTAGGAAAACTGCTTAATTCAATTTACTGAAGAATTACAACCGAATCTTCTATTTCAATAGTTTCAAACACACATGCTTGAGGGTGGAGAAAGGAGTTTTTGCAAATCAGCTCTCCTGCAGTGTTATGGTTACTGAAAAAATGAGGTTATCTTTGTAGATTTCTTTTAAGAAAAACGTAGTTTTCCAAGCTGACCTGAATTTTAAGCTCTAAATATTCAGACTTTGTCTACTCAGAAGGCCAAGTAAACTCAAGCAGACATGTTCCTGACAAATGTCATCCATTTGGAAGGCAAGCTGCAGTTGTTTAAATATTACTGACTATGATAGAGAGTATCTTTCAATAAGCAGTTTCTACAACACTCATGTCAGAGCTTTTACTGCTAAGGAAGGTGAGGCACTGCTACAAGTACTCAGAAGTTGTAAAAATCCAGAGTCTGAAAAATGAGGTTCATTCAGTTTTAACAATATTTTCTGGGAAATAAAATTAGCTCAACACAACTCTTTTGACTTAAGTACAGCTATTCTGAAATACCAGAAAATGCTGTTCATGTTTTCAGACAGAAGTGCCATTTCTACCATCAGGAAGGTAAAGGGTTCCATTTTCAATTCTATTTCCACTGCAGCAACTAAGACTTAAAGTTGTGTTCAATGGCAGCCAGTTTTTCGCTAAAAACTCAGTAAAATGTCTGCCTTATTAAGTCTTCAAACTATTATGAAATTGTGATTGAAGGTTATATAAACAATTCATGCTCAAACTTCAGGGTGTAGCTGCCAGCCCTTCCTTTTCAGAAGGGGAAGTCACTGTTGTATTTTGATGGGAAAGTTTAAATGGCAGGAATAGGATCTGTGTTAAATTTATGAGACAAATAGGAAACAATGGTCTTCCAAACACAATAGGAGATAACTAAGCCCTGGACTGCAGCCACCTATAAGGCTCATGCTCCTCTGCACTGAAGCACTTTTAGTTCCTTAAGTTCAACAACAGAGGTATCTGTTTTCCAAAGAATCCTTTGGCCAAATCAGAGTCTTGGAAACATTTTGGACATAGCACAACAGCCAGCTGTGATCATCAGAGAGGAGAACTGCTTATGTTTGCATGACAAACTCTCTGACAGAGTGGTACCAACAGCTTGCTCTTGGACTGCTCCAGTCTCAGAAATAAATCACAGAGGGTACAACCCAAAAGGTCTCTTTTCCCCATGGCTCCTTCTCTGCTCAGAATGTGAGGTAGTTCATTAAATTCAGGTTTTTCACTTTCTCCAGCAAAGTCACCCATGGTCTGGATCTACAGTGTCAACACTGACAAAATCCAGGCGATGTCGAGGTGCCAGGAAACCACACCACTGGGGTAACACAGCAGTACCTGGCTGAGGGTGTCTGGCTCTGGCCAGTCACTTGTGCTTGAAACAGAGGTGCAATCCCATCCTTGGGGATCACCACTCCTGATGTGGAACAGCTGAATCTTTCAGCTGCGTCCACACCTGCACCACCCCAAGCCAGGAAAAGTCACCTTTTATAAATTAAACCTGAAACTTCTATGTTATTATAGCTAGACTTCTGGAAATACACTCAGGTGATCTCTTCTATGAATTCAGTACACAGTTACATGCAACCCCTGCACATCTCCTGGATACAACTACCAGGAACAATAACCTTCTGGAAGGACACTCAGAACTCATCACATCTTGGGAACTCAGAATAAATACTGTTCTCTGAAATAACCTAAAATATTTTGACCTCCAGGGCATCCTACAAGGCTCCTCTAAAAAAGAAATAAACTCAATGTTTAGAATAGAAGGCACGAAGTGGAAGTGATGCCAAAGAGGCAGGACAGGATTTTCAGATGCCTTTATTTAAAGTGTTTTTCACTGGTGGAGTGTGGAAACAACCACACAGCAAGACTAGAAGCAAATGGCTGTGCCAAAGGCAGCCCTTTCCAATGGCAGAGAAATGAAAAGCAAGTACCTATCTGCACAAACTAAACATTCAACATTGTCCCAGCACATACTGCTGTGCTGTTTGTGCAGTATTCTAAACGTTGCAGCTTCAGTTCAAGCCAACAAGCTCATCAGTCCTCTTCAATCCAGAACGTTTTTCAAAAGATAAACCAGCAAATCACAAGTTATTTCCCTTTTCCTTTGAGTGGTGTACAGAAGAAGCTGCCAAGTTGCATAGTTCTTCTTTCCAAAAGAGAATGTTAGCTTAAAAACATAAAAAAATACAAATTTTCCTTTGAAAACTACAGGGAAAATTGTGGAAAAATGGCACATTCTCAAAGATTTAATCACTAACGTAAAAGTAACTTATGAGTAGGAGGGCAGAAACATGTAATAAAAATTAAAAAGACCTGTAGTTCTGGCAATCTTCTCTGCAGAGGCCAAATACCAAAAATAGCACAGGATCTGAACAGCAGCAGATGAAATCTTGCACTGTTCTCTCCCACTATAAACAATACAAACAGACCCTCCCCTTTATTTTCCCAATTATTAAAAGTTCCAGAGCAAGCTGAGAACAAACCTGGAGCTCTGGGCAGTGAGAAGCAGCTCATGCATGCACAAGACATGTGGTTTGCATTTGGGAGCAGAGCAGCCAGTGCAGGGAGAACACACCAGTGCTGC
>VWYI01037733.1:4695-58217 GCA_013399455.1 Anthoscopus minutus | reverse complement strand
CACTATGTATGTGATAATAATATACAGACTTATCAGCAATATAGAATAATTTCCCTTCATACAAAAAAATGCCAATTTTTATGTTTTGTTTCTGGTTACCACAGAAGTGAAAATGCTAGCTTTGTATATGACAGCAAACAGTGTGGCTTCCAGTCCTCAGCAATAAATATACCTGGAATATGGACAACAGTGGCATTCAGCCTGAACATCCATCACCATTTTAGGAGTTTGAAGTGCATCTGGTCCTTAGGAGTGTATTTCCTGTGATTACCCCGTTCAAGTCTTTTCCCCACTATTGTATGTGTCATCAAATGACAGTAATGAAAATAACTGCAGCCATTATTATAGGGTTTAGGACTTTGCCATCTGTTGAATATTAGCCTCTGGCTTCCCCCAACTGGCATGCTGTTATGCCAAAATCAACACATCAGCAGTGTCACCATACTGCATTTGTATACGTTTGTACAGCTCTTTTGTTTACACACATTCCACAGAATTCCACAAAGCACTGTTAATAGAGCCAGTAATCACCAATAAAAGAGGTCAGATGAAACAAAGGTAGCTGAAACACTGACACTCAAATACCATGGTGTGGAGAGGCAGGGACTGCAGCTGAGATTCCCCACTGCAAGACATGCATGTTTAAAAAGCTGATACAACTGTATTAAGCATATGTTAAGACCTACTAGTGTCAAACCCTGATCTCAATAAATTTTTCCTTTGCAATCAGCACCTGTAAGGCATCTTAGGTAGAAGGGAATATAAGACATTAACATAACACCCTAGGGAGCAATTAATATATTCATAGAGCTCTCCTGACACAGTTTGTTGTCATGTACAACAAAACGTTGGAAGTGTCCTAGCAGCTGAATGCCAGAAATGACTACCCAGGCTTTAGACAATAAAACTTTCTCTTGTTTCCTCAAGATTCAAGTTCTTTGAAGATAAAAATGGATATAAGTAGTCTGATATGAGAAATTTCCCGAGTTTAGCGGGGTCATCAGTCCCAAGACTGCAGCATCATTAACAATATATACATTCACATTGCACCTGCAAGAGACCATTCTAAGCAAAATCCTTACAGTTGCATTCTCACATGCTACATCACAGATGAGTACAAACTCGTAAAATTCACATGCTACTTGCTAGCAAATGCTACATTTTAATTGTGACTACTTCAAACACAGTATGTCACCATTAGCTGGAAAAAAAGGTCAAGATAAAGCAATGCACTGAATAATTTCTACAGAAAATAAAGTCAGTGCAAAAGAACTATAGCAGATATAGCAACACCAAAAACCCTGTGAGGATTCATTGTGTTGACTAGGAATGTAAATTAAGAAATAAAAATTGTTATATAAAGATGGAAATGTCTTAGGCAAAATTCATACTAATCCTATCCTTCATGTTTTTATGCCTGGAATGTACCATCTCCATTAAATTTTTGTTCAGACATCACTATTTTGGAAGAATTGGGACACTATGGTTTCATTCTCCAACCCACAGAAACAAGCGGAGTAGAGGAAAATATCTCAATCTGTTGTCTTCAGCAAAGGAAGACAAGGAAGTAAAGGTGTCTCAACAGTGAATTTGACTGAAGACTGAACACAGTCAAGTGTGAAGGAGATTTGTACCAATTTTTTAATATCCAAAGCATTCCCACTTCTGAAAATTCATGTGAATCATATACATGCATAGTAAAAAAATTACTGCCTACAACAGCAAAAAATACTAAGATAAATAGTATTGTTTAATCTCCAGAAAGACTGCAGGACAGAAAATGCAGCTGGTATTTCCTGATAAACTATCTCCAGATTCATCAACTAATCAAGGTCTTTGGTACTAAAATAAAACTATAGTAGCTTAGAATTCGCAGCTTTATCAAGAACCTCATAACATGGTACTTTGGCAACCAGTCTAACCATTAAACACTTAGTATTGCTCTTTCAGACACAAACCAAGGCTTACTATCAGTGCTACAATGAACTGCTGTCCCTGCTTCTGGAGACTGCTGATTCAGCAGCATGAGAGCAAAGAGACTTGGAGCAACAAAAATCAGCTTCAGTAAATCTAATTAAGTTCACTTAATTCAGGAGTCTAGATGACTCTCATGTCATCTTTATAACCTTAAGTTCTTAAATTACATAAACTGAGCAACAGAAAAAAAGATGCATTAAAACATGTGGCACCATGGCCAGAATTTTCTTTTGATTTTACTGTCCAATTCCTTCTCAGCTTGCCAATATGTCTGAACATTTCCCCGGTATTTTGCCTATCATCATTACCTAAATTTTTTTGTTTTGAAACCAAATTAAAGGTGAAGATAGGAGAGAGTAACTTGCTCATTTCAGCCTTACCATTTTGGAACACATGATTATCCAAAATGCAGAAGGTGATTCCTCCATCGGAGAAGTTACAAATAAGAATGAATGAGCACAGACCATCCAAAAGAGTTTATATATTGAGTAAAGTGATGAGCCACCAATATGGTGAAGACTCATTTTCGGTAGCTTTTCACACTCTCTCCACATTAATGCACTGAGAGATAGCAGCTCTCTTGGGTTTCAGATCTCTCTCCGCCTATCTCACTGTTTTTAATCAGAAGTTCAACCCTTCGAGGATAGAAATCTTTTCAATTAGGCTTACTGAAATGCTTACATTACTGTGAAAAATTTTGGCTTCCGTAAATTGCTATATTTTTAAGACATACCATTTCATCAAAATATGCCTGAGCAGTGTAAGGCTTCAGAATCAACTGGATCAGAAAAAAATGCAGGATAAACTCAGACCCTGTAATAGAAGTAGAGCTACATGCAAGTCACACTTCACCATAGCTCTGTGGGAACTGTAATCAGGCTAAGTGCTGTAAAATGTAGCTGCAATTATTTGCAGATTAAAAATTCCAGCCACAGTTACTTCTTGATTCAAAACTGAGGATGAAGAATTAGAGGTCACTCTGTTAAAATAAGAACATTTTAGTGTAATGTTTGTCAGGGTTGTCTTGGATAGGTTTTTGTAGTTGCTTTTGTACCATAGTGTAAAAATAAATTCTATAAATCTGCACACAAATTCTAAATATTCAAATGCAAAACCATGGACTATTCAAAATGCTGCCAAGCCAAATAATGCTACAGGCCATCTTCAGTGACAGAAGCACAGCTGTATTGAGAACCTTCACTGAAATCTCCACTAGAGCATGGGAATAGAAAGATTGGAGAAATGGCCCTGTAAATGGGCAATGGACAATCTGCTGTGATTTTTGAGGATGCAAAATTGGACCAAATTAACGAAAATTATAAATCCAGACTATTTAGCCATCTCTGGAGTTAAAATGCAAAGTATTGGAGAAGACAAAAAGTCCAATAATTTCATTAGACTATGAAGCTGATTTACTCTATCCTCAGCCATCTGGGAATAAGCTGGAGACAAAAGCCTTTGTATCATGTGGAAGGACAATAAGCTATATCTTCTACAGCCCTAAGTGCAGAGAGCACGTTAGGTGAAGGGGAAATGTGATAGAAGCTACAAAGACAATAACAGAAGCCAACTGGAGGGAAGTCTGTCTGGGGAATACATGGGGGGAAAAGGCTCTTTATACTGCTGTGCTGAAGAGACACATGTTTCATGTGTTCAGGAGTACTGCATAAACATATATACAAAATTCAGCTTAGTATTAGTTTCAAGTCTCTGCTGGCTACTTGCTGTAAGACTAATCCCTTCTTAGATATATAGACTTTCTGAAGAACACAAAATAACTCCTGTTAGCTGAGCCTGATTGACATCCAGCCCCAAATTCTGATGTGATACTGAAATTTAAGTTTCTTATTTCATACAAAAACTGATTTTTAAAACAGAAAAAAGATTAAATTATGACTTAGCTATTAGTTCTTGAAACTGAAACTAAGCTTCTATCAAAAAGAATTACTGTGATCCCCATGTGTTAAAGGTTAGGCAAAAGCCTGTAAAAGAAGTTGCATCCAACAAATATGCCATAAAGTAGGACTATGTGACACAAAGAAACCCTGAAAAGTCTATAAGCACAAATTCAGCAAAATTCATTAAAAACTAAGAATGCTTGCAGCAACAGTAGCAAAAATCAACCAGAACTTTTAGTAAATGCTAAAAAATGTTTTAAATATATTTAAAAAGAGAAGCTTGTTGCTTTCTTAACTCTTTAAAATATCCAGGGTTCCTAATAGACACGCAATGATTCAGTCAATACATCTCTATAGTCATGAGATATGGTAGTTATTACTCATTCATTGTGTAGCCTTCTCTAAAGCCACATTAAAAAGATTGAGGTATTATGAAATGGCTGGCTAATAGATTGACACATGCCATTGTGCTATATTCAATCAATTAAACCATCCAGATAGTCCTTTGAGGATAAATGAGTAGATGCTCAAAGAACATATCTGTGCTATCTGATGAAGACATTGAAACAGCAATTCATCATTGCTTCAACATGAATGGTAATAAAGACTAACCAAATGACAGATGTTCTATACAAAGTCAGACATTGCAGACAAATGCAAGAGATAAGACACTTTAACTCTATCCAGTAATGGCTGAAAAGATATCAAGCCAAAATTCCATGTTTATAGGAATATTCCACTAGAAAAGAATCTCCTGCTGTTGGAATAGTCAACTTTGCTCTGCCAAACTGCTGTAAGCATGCACTCTTGACACAAATAGAGTGCAAATCAGGTTACTTTGTACCAGCAACAAGTCCTGAAGTAATTCCTTAATACAAATCACTATTTGGTTGAAGAGGAACGTATTCAAGCACAAGAGATACGGCATCACTGGGAAGTGGCTGGCAAGAGTGAGGAACACACGTAGCCAATCCACCATCTCAGTTTACAAGGTGGCTGGGAGTTAGTTTGCAGAAGTGAAAGTAGTGCCAGGTTCACACTAAGTCTACAGGAGACTCTTAAAGAGATGTTAAACCACCCATGCATGCTGAGCTACTTTTGCATTGTTTTCATCACATCACATTTGTTCCTTTCTCTTCCCCAAGTGTGCTCTAGACCTGTGAGTCTTTTGTCCTTTTAAGAGCTCAGAAATTATTCATAGGGGATCAAAATGTCTGAAGGGCACATTGGCTCATTTCATGATGCTTTAAGCCGCTCTGAGTTCCCCTGCTGTCAAAAAGAAGGATCCTCTTTCCCATGGCCTCAGATTGCAATTTCCTCCTTTTCATCTCTAACACTAAATGGAGCCATGAAATGGGTCACATCAGTTTACTGATATCTGATTTCTGGAGGGTTAGTTTTGGAGTAAGCCATCACACAATCCAAAAGTGCCAACACAACAAGCAGGCAAGGCTAGGGGAAAGAGGAGGACCAACTTTTTCTTCATGCTGGCCATGGACTAGCATAATCTGAGCATAGCACCACTGCCTCAGGAGGACTGATATTTAGCAGCAGTTCCATTCTCCACAGAGCAGGGAAGGGAAAAGCTACTGCTAATTAGTAGCTGCAAGTGTGCACACTAGCCAGGGGACTACTAAACGCTAGTAATTTCTGGCATTAGCTCAGATCCCCCAGGACCAAGTGCATATTTACAGCATGAACCAATAATTAAAATTGATTGCCATTCCCCAACCTCCAGGAACTGAACTTCTGCCAAATCCCCAGATCAGACAGATGCTGGGGAGCCCAAAAAGGTCTCACAACTTTAGAAAGAGGTTCAAATATGGGTTCTTCCACCAGAAGAACAGCTCTTCTTCCCAGGCATTAGGGTCCAGAAAAATGCAGAAGTTGAGTTCTCCTGCAGGCTCTTGAATATTAGCAATTTTCTACTCACAGATGGTTCTGGAAAAAGATGCTATGGGATTGCATGTAAAGGTTTGATGATGTTTCAGCTGTCAGTGCTACCTCAGAGAAAACTGAGAGCCTGCAGTAACAACACTCAGGGCAATCAAAAGCATTCTGTAAGACAGAGATTATTGAACTTCCTGGCAGGGGAAAATGTGTCAGCTCTGCAATGGGAAGATGTATACCTCGTCTCACTGTAAGGCTTTCAACCTTTTCACACAGCTACGGACTGATTTTCCATGTTGCAGGACTTCAAGGAAAATGAGTATCACAGGTGTGGCAAGCAGATAGATCTTTGCATGTTTCACTGAAGATGGCAAATTCCCAACCCTTGACTATGGAAAAATTGTTGGTACTAAGTCAGGGAAAAAATTAAACACAATATATAAAATCAGTGAATGTCTATACATACTTGAACACCACCAAGCCAGTGTCAAAATGCTTTCACTTTGCATTAGAGTTGGGATTTTCTCATTTATGCAAAGAATTAGCATCTTCCAAACCAAACTTTCCTTCTACTTGCAAAAGAACATGAAAACATTTCTTTCCCTTAATCATCCAAGTAATTAAAAGGTAGAATAATGGAATAAACTAAAGAATATTTTGTGTTTTCTCTTTCTCCAAATATTTATTTGTTTCTCATTTGTGCTCTTTTTTCATGTAGGCTAATTTTTCAAAGATACTCATCAGCAAAGACCTTTTCAAGTGCAAAGGTTTTAGAAATTTTATTTCCCAGAAACTTGATAGGTTTTCATTTTAACACTTGCCAGTATCATCTCAGATGAGAATTTTATAAAGATGAAACCTTAATTAATATTTAAATAGAGTATTACACAGTGAAGGTGTCGATTTTTTTCTGCAACAGTTGGGTTTTACCAGAGAGTAATTACTTTTAATAGCCAAGCCAGCAGCTGACATTTCCATGTTCCAGATTTCTCCTAACTGCACTGTGTTGGCAGGAGGACAGCCTAACTGTAGTACTATCATCAACATAGTCAACAAAAGGACAGTCAGCTTGACATGCTAGAGAGACAACCAATGGAAAGAAATAAAAGAAATTAATTTTGGAGGGTTCTGGTGTTTATATTCTGTTAAATATAAAATTATTGTGCTTTTCTTCTTTTCAAAAACAGATTGCTTTTGGAAGGTCTCTGTGACTTCTCTGTAACTGTAAGTGTTGTTAGTCTATTTATCTTTAGCATATATAACAGTGACAATGTGAATTTCAGGATTTTAGTTATATTAAATCTCCTTGCATAGGAAATTAATAGCTTTGAAATAATATTTTTCTTCAATTGGTCATCATTCCTATTATTCATCAGGAAGGTTAAGCCCCCTGGCTTGTCCCACTTCTGTCCATGTATCATACCAGTTATCATTCTGCATTCTCAGCCACAAGCAGTCCTTGAGCTGTAGATTGCTGGAGACTGAAGATGCATGATGGAGCCCTGCTTTCCTGGACATAGCTGAAAACCTGCCTAACCAGAAAGTGATGAAGTGGTGAATTAATTCTTTGCATTGCTTTGCTTGTGTGCACAGCTTCTGCCTTACCTGTTACACTGTCTTTATCTCAACCCATGAGTTGTCTCAGTTTACTATTCCAATTCTCTGCCCATCCCACCAGGGGAAGGGCTGTAAGCAAGAGGTCTTGTGGGGCTTGGTTAAACCAGGACAAAAAGGAAGGCTGCCCTGTGCACCCAGTCTGAAGAGCTACAGAGAATTTCTCCATAAATCTTGCTTTCTTGTATTTTACATTGGGATAACTGGCACTTATTTTCATTTCTGTTCACCATTAGTTGACTTCAAAGGTATTTTATAAATGAGAAGATTCTGACAGCCAAAACATGTATTCCTTTTACGATCTGTTTTTATTTGCTGGAAGATTTTCTTATGAAAGCTCTATTTCAAGATTTCTTACATTCCCAGTTTTGTAAATGTGAAGAGAAAAGCACACACAGAATAGTAATCAGTCCTAATTCTGTCTTTAAGGTCAAACAGAATTTTTGAAGTTGATATATCTGAGAAAGGATTATGACTACAAGAGTCGTATCTGCATCTTAAAAACAGATTTGAGAAATGCCAAATGATTCCAGTTCTAAATGCAAAGCCAAGAGAAAACACATTTCCACAGAACATTTCAGCTGTGTCCACTAAATAACTCAAGTATTATCTTTTCAGGGTAGATAGCAACTATATAATGTATATAACAGTTTCAACAATGTTGTCACAAATCTTGTGTTACAATAAATTAGGTCACCTACTAGTCAGCAGCATCTGAGACCATGCAGAAGATTACCAGCAAAGCTAACAAAGATGATTTTCTATCCTCCCTCAACACAGTATATGGAAACAAGAACCTTTCCCACCTGCATGTGCCCTTCAGCAGCTTAAGAGTTATATCACAGTGTATTAGTATTTCACTATCTCCTCTTGGTTTCATACAGGGTGATAGGGGTTAGGGGTGGAGAGTAGAGGGACAGAAACCTGCATATGTTTATCCTGTATTCTATTGCTACAGATGTACTTTGCTTGATTGCACAGCATCAGGTTGTCCTGAGTAGCAGAGACAGCTCATTAAAGCAGAATATCACTGCACAGCCTACTCATCTTGAATGCTGAAGCCCCCTCAGAAACAAGAGTGTCCAACAAAAACTGATACTTGGAACATGAATAAAAAAGACTGTGTCTTCTCTAATGACCCATAGAGAAACAGTTCAAAATAATGTGCTGGCCAGCCCTGAGAAATTAAACAATTATACCTTTCAGTGTATTGATGTAGGCTCTGTAGTAAACTTCTGTGTTCTTCATTGAGACTATTGTCTTAGAGAGCAAAGAATAGACTTGTTTTCCTCTGAGTCCGGGTGATGGCATGGTACCATACTGTATAATCAAGAAAGAAATCATGTTTAGTCCTGCTGTTGGCTTCTTTTAGGGAGGGGATGCATTAGTAGTAATGCACTAATCTCCTCTGGAAAGGAAACTCAAGATAAGAGCCTCCTCCCAAGGAGAAAATATTGAAAAGGTCATATTTTTATAGCAAACTCAACAGCAAATATAAGCATAGAGACAATTTTGTGCCAAATCCTATTTTGAGAGCTTCTTTTTTGTTTTTCAGAAGCAAAAATATCGTCTGAACTGATATTTTTCATTTTTGTGCTCAGTCTGCAGTTTACCACCTTTCATGATGAATAAAGTAAAATGCGGCTATTTTTCATTAAAAACTGCCTTTTGTACTTTAAAGAAAATGTCCTTGTCATTTTTTGCATACTGCTTAACCAGAAAAGTTATTTGGCAAGTTTCAAATGCTGTATGTATATAGTGAAAAGCGAAGATTTCATACTTGACTGAGTTTGGAAGTAGCAGATAAGAAGCAAATGCATTAACACATGAAAAACAACATATTCTAGAACATCAATTGGCCTTCGTAGAGCAGGATATTTTTAACAATCCTGACTCAATGCTCCAATGCAAATGGATTACAAATATGCTTAAGGTACTATAAGATCAAGATTTCAGGTACTGATCCAGTTCTGTAAAATCAAAACAGAGTCTCTGGGTACTGCATTGGGTATTAAACACATAGAAAATGCATCCTGGCATCCTGGGAAGTGTTGAAATGCATATAACATAATCAAAACAACTTCTTTATCTGTTCAGCACTTCTGATCATATATTACCATTATGCAAACATGGATATTAGGCTGCTGATTACATGGTCAACTAGTTGTCCAAAAACTTCAACACCATGCCATTTTCTTTACAATAGCAAACGTTCACAGTTGGCTATTTTTTCTTCTTACGTGTCTACATTTTTAAAGGATGGAAAGCACTCACTCTTAAAAAGGGAAAAAAAACCACCATCCTTTAAAATAATAATTTTGTGACAATAGGTTAAGACACTCACATTCATCAAAATGTCAAAAAAATCAGTTATAATTTCCAGGACAAACACAACATCCACACTACATGTAGACCTAGAAATAGCTGCCAAAGAAAGTGTTAGAAAATTCTCTGCAAGGTAGAAAAGGACTAAGTTAAAACTCCTATGAGAATCATCACTTCAAATTTCTTGACTCTTCTGTTCATGTACATTCTTATCATGACATTGCACAGACATACTTTTTTGCATTTCATACTACACTTCCACTACATTTGTAACACCAGAATATCTCACTGTGAATGTTAAGCACTAGGATTCTAATGCCTTGTTCTTATGGAAAAGGCTTACCAGAGCAGAAGCTGAGCTGTATTAATTTATTGTCATGATGAAAAGGATAGTGAGAATCAGAGCTGACACTAACTCTCTCTATTTTCTCAGCTACTTTTTGATTGCAATCATTGTGGTCTCCACGGATGTCACATCCATAACAGGCACACCAGCATTTGAAGCAGTTTACTGAGGCTGGAAAACAGTTCTGATAAAAATGTGCTGCAGCCAGAACTTGGCATATTAGAGTGTCTGAAAAGATTGCCAAGGTTGGCATTTTGCCTCTCTTGCCTAGGGCCATAGAAGATTGACACAAACTAAAAATAGTTGTAAAGATCAAATATGTGTGAGTTTATGAGGCACTTTTCTTTTCTTTTAAAACACAACTTGCCTGACAGACAATAAGCACCTAATACAAGATGCTGATGGTTCCAGGAATGGTGCTGGGGATCATATGAGCTTTATTTTTGTTTGAGAGCCCTCTACAGAACTGGATCTACAGCACATGTTAATGTGCAAAATATTATGTGCAAGGTGGAATTTTTAAAAAGCCAAAGGAGACAGAAAAGTAAATGTCAGTAAAAATCATGCAAATCATGTAGAAGTTGATGGACAAAACTAAAAACAAATAGGGGATTAGTATTTGATCAAGTTTTTGATCAAGCATTAAGTTCTGTGACCTTTCCTATGCCCAAGGAAAATTCAAACCTCAAGACACACACAATCTGAGTAATAGTACATGATACATAACTCTCCCTGGATTTGCAACACCCTCAGGATTTTTGAAAACTTGAAACTTTGCCCCATTTCTTACAGAACCATTTGGATGGATGCAGACACATACACAAAATTATTTCTTTCTTTTTGTTTTTTTACATAATTTTGCATCCTTTTTTGGTGCTTTTCCTCAGTAAGTCATCATGAGGAAAAGTTGTACAGGCAAAAATGTGTGCAGCATGCCAATTTCCAAATCAATTATAATTGACTAATAGGTCAGATGTAACAATCTCACAGCCAATATCCAACTTTCATAAAGGATTTTCCAGAATGTAAAGATTACATTTCTAATTGATTATAGCAGAAAATGAAGGAAAGATAAGCATGAGACAGCATTATATTGAACATTTTATAAATAGAAAAATACATTCACTAAGTTCAAGTAATTACTAATTGTGAACTATTTACAAACTTTATAACTTCTTGCGATCTTGGAGAAAAAACAGCATAAGACCAGACTGGACATGGCTCTGAGCAGCCCAATCTAGCAGGTGCCATCCCAATCCATGTTAGTGGGGCTGTAACAAGATGACCTTTAAAGTTCTTTCCAATTCAAACCATTCTATGATTCTATAGTAGACTGTACACAAGAAAGCAATAGGTTGGAGAAGTTTCCAACACTTACTGCCTCTGCTTGACCAGACCTTTACTAGAATTCCTTTGAAACAAGAGAACTTTGTAACGTAGAAATTCATATTGCATTACTGCAAAAACTCAGGGGAAGTTAAGGTTTCTTCTATCAGATTTTCATAAAGCTGCTAGAAGCTCCTTTCAGGTTTTGTACATAAAAATGGTGTAAATAATTCACACTAAAAGCTCCGGCACCTGAAGGATAGAGAGCCTTTCCATGATTTCAGAGTGGTAGAACCAAGACCAAACATCCAACCAATTAAATTAAGTTTACATTATTACAAAACAAGGTTTATTTACTACACAATCTGTCTCTGTGTAATAATGATAACTGTGTTTCCCTCACAAGAAAATTGTTTCTAGTGGCTAGTTACACCAGGAGCAGTACTGTGTGTGAGGAACATGACTTTCAAAGCCACTGTCATCCAAGAAGATTGCAGTTCAATTTCTTCTAGAATCTTAAAAAATCACTTAGTTTCTCAAGAGGAGTAAATAAGAAAAATATTGTGGCATGATGAATTTCTCTGAAGAGCTAATAAAACTTCATTTCACAAACTTCTCTCAAATGCTGATCCATACATTTCTAGTTACTGGTTGTTGGGTGGCTGCCGAGTCATCAGAGTGACTGACATACTTTTGACTTTAAAAACTGCTTATTTGGTGCACCAGTAGCAGTTTTCAATACACTAGTTGCTGTGCCCTGCAGACCTCTGAGTAGAATTAGACTGTCCTGGCCCACAGAGGCAGATTCTCCAATTATAATTTCTGCAATATCGTCTCTCCCTGCCACTTCAAGAACAATCATGGTTCTGAAGCTACGAAATACAGACTACACTGGATTTTCACACATACAGCTCACTTCCATGCTACTTACAGTTATTGTGGCATAGATTAATAATAAATACTGCCTCTTGATGCTGTAGCACAAATATTTCACCAAAACTCCTCATTTGTTTAGCCTCATTTGTTAGTCTTGGTTTTCATTTTTTCATAGGAAGGAATATGTGTTTTTCTGAGGAACACATTTGATATGTTCATCAAGTTTGCTTCTTCATTATGCTGCAAGCTGTGGAGCTTGTCTCTGTTGGTGGCTGTGATTGCATCCTCATGTCATTGGCCAATTACCTATAGAGACTGAGGGCTGATGTGTGGATGACTTCCACTACTAGAAGTTTCATACTGAAAGTTGGCCATATGGGAAATATCTCCACCATTACTGGGAAAGAGGTTAAAAGTATCAATGTAATTTTGTTGTTTACATTGAGGCATTCATGGATTGTAAATTTACTCTTTTGTGCCTCAGTATCGACACAGCTAGAAATATATGTTAATGGAGCAGCTGTCTCCAGTCTCAAGCATTCAGAGACATCCTGATTCAATTAGATTGTCACTGATGAATTCATATTTGTAATACATTTTGGTACTTAATTTGTACTCTGGGCAAAAAAAATAATTCCCACTTTCTGTAGTCCTCCTCCTCATTTCACCAAATCTTCATAAATAAAAGCACAAAAGCACAATAAGTGAATGCTATTAGTGAAACAAAGGATACAGTTGTACTTCTAACTTCTTCCAAATTGTTGCACAGATACCACTAAAATAAGAGGCCATTTCTTTAAATTAAGGGACCTTAATTTTCATTTTTTCTATGCTAAATAAAGGTATTAAAATTTTCTCTGTCAAGAAAATTTGTAGTATATGTGATTTTATGTCATCTCTTAAAAGTATTGAAGAGTTTTCATACTAAACCAGGAGTTTTGACCAGAAAGTAAATGTCACATGTGACATGTCACAATCATGAATAGCACTTAGCACAAAGAGAGACCTTGCCTAATTATAGAACAGCACAATCACCAACCATTATAAAGTTCAAGAAGGGGACAGTGACAGATTCTGAACCTGGGATGGAGCAACCTTGGATATACAGACAGACTGGGGAATGAGATACTGGAAAGCAGAATTATGGAAAGGGATGTGGAGGTCTGTGTCAGGTTGAACATGAGCCAGCAGTGCCCTGGCAACCAGGAGGGGCACCCATGTTCTGGGGGCATCAGGCACAGCATGGCCAGCCAGGCAAGGGAAGGCATTGTCCTGCTCTGTTCTGCACTGGGGCAGCCTTGCCTCGAGTGCTGGGGGCAGTTTTGGGTGCCACAATATAAAACATTAGCTATTAGAGAGCATCCAAAGGAGGGCAACAAGGATGATGAAGGGTCTTGAGGGGAAGCCGTATGAGGAGTGGCTGAGGTCACTTGGCCTGTGACCANGAGGAGTGGCTGAGGTCACTTGGTCTGTGACCAGCCTGGAGAAGACTGAAGGGAGACCTCATTACAATCTACAACTTCCTCATGAGGGGAAGAGGAGGGGCAGAGGAAGGATCTCTTCTCTGTACTGACCAGTGACAGGATCAGAGGGAAGTTTTGTCAGGAGAGGTTTAGGCTGGATATTAGAAAAAAGATTTTCACCCAAAGAGTGGCTGTACACTGAAACCAAAGCTGCCAAAGTACAAAAAGCATTCGGACAGTGCTCTCAGGCTCATGGTGTGACTCTTGGGGATGGTCCTGTGCAGGGCCAGGAGATGGACTTGATCATCCCTGTGGGTCTCTTCCAACTCAGCATATTCTGTGACTCTGTTTCCAGAGCTGAGGTCTCTACTTTCAGTCAAAATAGAAATAATAATGCACAGCAGATCTTACTAGTGACACATCTTCACAAGCAGCAAACTGATCAGCCTACTCTTACATGGGACTCTAGACAAGTATGATATCTACCTGTGAGTCAATTACAAAAACTTACTGAAGCAAAGGATTTTTATCCAAAATCCACAAAAGCTTTATTAAGTTAACTATCACCCAAATTATCATAACACTCAATGTGCACACCCTAAGACTACCTAAAATCTGATATAATGACACTTGGCTTAGGCTTTCCTTTGAGTTTTAATGCAAATCCCATTATCTCACAACTGGACAAGATTAAAGACATATTCATTTGCTGTGCCTGTTGATCAGATGACTTTTATGACTTTTGATCACATAAGATATGGACCAGGACCCCAGGACCCAATACAGTGCCTGAATATAACTGTTGATGCTTTGCTGTTACATGATATAGGAGTTAACTGAATAAACATAATTAAGCTCAAAATTAACATGACTTAGTTTTTAAAATTAATTTTTTTTCTGGTTTGTTATTTTGTTGTATTGAAAGCAATAGCAACTGAATTTATTTACCAAAATTTAGTGGTTATTGTCTCTGAACTTTTCAGCCAAGACCCAAAAGAGTTATTGTGTGTATTTAACTCACAAATGATATTGGGATCAGATCTTATATGTTGAGATTCCTGCATCCTCTTGTGTTAACAGTCTATCTTTAACACTCACACAGCACAGGCCCAGGTACCCATTCCCCCCCATTATACCATGCCTTCAATTATGTTCTCTGAGCTATCACACTTACCCACTGGAAAAGGTTTTTGAGAAGGTTTGAGACTTTAGAAATGAAAATTTTTTTGGTGTTGTTGGAAAACTTAATGTGTACTCCCATAGCTGCAGGCACTGAAGGTAAAACTTGATCTAATCATGAAAGCAGTCAGGAATGTCTATTAGAGCACATTTTTTGCTGAATTCAGCATGAAAAAGTAGTTATTTGATCTCCTGAGAGCAGCTGTTTGGTCTCTTGAGAAAGGGTCAGTTTACAGAGAACTTTTCAAAGTCTTAAGCAATGCAACACTTCTCCCTACAACTTGTTTTTCTTGTTGCAGCAAGTTCTTAGCTCTTTGCTCTTGTAAACAATTAATAAAGTAATTCATTAACGCTCTGCTTAACTGGGTTCTTTGTAAATATCTGTTCTCTAATAGAAAAAGAAGAAAATATGGGAGCACTTTCTCATGGTTTATTATGGCCATTTAACAGCATCGGAAATATTCCATCAAGAAATTTTAGTCACATTATTTGCTGTAGGATGGATTCATCAAAAAAAAGAAAATTCCTTTAAAGGCATTAACCTTTGCTAAAAATTGCAGATGGCTGTAATGACAATTTTTATGCCTTAGGTATTTGATGATGTACAAAGTGCCTGATCCAGCAAAAAATATTCATATCCTTATGGACCATGTAAGCACTGGATTCTGGTTCCACAGCAGGTGAGTTGACATATTCAGATGAAAGGTCAAACTGCAACAGAAAGCAAATAGCTCAAGTACAAGTAGTGAATGGACTCCTTGTGTCCATCTGTCACCACCCCTGGTCTCTAGACAGTCTTCCCACCGAGAGTCATGTGAATTACAAGGCTCTCATTTCCCTGCTCCACTTCTTTCCTCTCTCATTCCCTTCTTCTGTTCCTCAGTACTGTGAACAGCACACTGCTCCTTCGCTACTTATCTTCACAAGTACCTTGTGCTTCCTTGCTCCTTAGACATGAATAGCTAATTGTTAACAAATCCACTGGAACAGTAATGACATGGGTTTCAAAGCCAGATCACCAACTCAGAATAGTTCATGCTGATTCCTGTTTGTCCCAGCTGACAATAACTGCAAGTTTCCCCACACCAAAAAAGTTTTAAATGTCTGTACTTTCTATTATCATCAGTCAGATAATCAGAAGAGATCCATTTTTTTAACTGCTCACTTAAACTAACACATTTATGGGACAACTGACAAAACCTTTATCCTTGTAACATATATCCCATACAGTACCCATACCAGCAGCTTGTCCTTCTTTAGGAGTAAAAAGCAGGAAAACCTTGAAAAGGTTTGTGAGTAGTTCATATTGGCTAACAAAAATTCCCATTATACCCACATTCAACAGTGTGTGAATGAATAATCCAAACCTACTGCACCTATAAAAGTGGGCTGAACCATAATGTTCAGGGCACATCTTTAAGATGAATTAGACTTATTCTAGAAATTGTGTATTTCTTGTGATAATCCTGTTCTGGGTGAAGAAAAAAACATAAAAGGAAAAAGTGAAGAAATAAAAAGCACAGATCTTGAGAAATATTAAATATTTGCCCTAGGATCAGATGCAATTTTTGGTGGAGGTTCATATCTAGCTCTGTTTATCAAAGCTTGATTCTTACAGGAAGAATTTCTTAAAATAGATGCAAATATATATTACTTTTCCTCTCTCTGAATGCCCACAAACATTTAAATTCTGTGTTCTAACTACATGGTGTTCATGTACTTGCTTCAGTGTTGCAATCTATCATATCTGTGCAGGTAATATTAAAAATCTGGTCATGTACATGGGACACTTTAAATCAAACAATTAATTACTTTTAGAAGTAGGGTTCTTTTTCAAAGATGAAGGAAAATATTTTAGTTAGTCAAGATATCTTATTACTTCTCCATAATATACAGAGCTTTAGGGAAAGATTAGGTTTATTAAGTCAGATTCACAATGCAGGCTTTCAACACTGCCATTTCCAATAAGTACACATTTGTTTAATATTAAAGTTCCTTTTCAAAACAAAGTAGTTAAGCCTACCCTCACATTTATACATCTGCAGTTTGTTTGATAACTTACAACATAATTACAGGCTGTCCTCCCACTAAATGCTGTATTCAGACTTATGAAACAAGGTGGTAAAATATGCACTGGAGTCTGAGTACTAAGCCCGTAATTTACTACAAGCACTAGGAAGAAAAGAAACAGAGGGGAACCCTGCTATTTAAACTGCTCAGTTATCACATTTTCCTCCCCCACACATGCAGTAGCATATAACCCATTCATATTTCAATTTTACATTTCCCAAACTGTCATCTTGTGTTTCAAGTTCATTTGAGATCCAATCTGCTTATCAGAGCAGCAGTGAATGCTGTTGCAGATCGACAGAGAGCTGTCACTCCCCACTGATATGTCTGTGGCACATGGGTTGGTGAAATAAAAGCAGCCCTTGTGGGGTTAAGAAAAGTGCTCAGAGTGTTTTGGAGGGAAGAGGTGACCAGCCCCTTTCTTACCTCCCATGTCCAAGCAATGAGAGAGTATTCTCCCTCTCTGTTGGAGCTGCAGCTAAAATAACTAAGTAAATTCCCAGGTAGAACCAGGGAATGTGGAAAAATGAGAGACTGACCTCATTTCAGCCCTTTCAGCAAAGTTTCTCACAGAGGGTGAGCTACCCCAGGGGAGGCACTGAAGATGCGAGCTACCCACTGTCCTGCAGTGCTCACTGCAGGATACCTCATCACCCCTATCCTTTCTCCAGAGCTGCTTGCTCACATAGAAAACAAGGCTCACATGGTACCTGGGTTCTGTCCAACTTCTTCCAGCCTGGCTTCCCTTGGAGCAGGAAGCTCCTTTGCACCCCTATCCTCAGAGACTGAAAGCCATTAGCCAGAAACAATACTTTCAGGTAGTCACATTCTCTTTCTTTTTTACTTTGTTGTTATTTTTACTCTACCATAATATTTAAACAGCAATCATAGGTTTTGAATCGGGTTTTTCTGTGATAAGTATGTAAAGCTCGCCTTGCAGCATGTTCTCAGAACAACTCCACTCTGTAAATATGCCACTTCACTTGGTGTGCTCCAGACAGAATTTCTCAGACACTATCTACAACTGTAGCAAACTACCCAAGTTCTAGATTTTAAGAAAGCCACATCTTCACATATATTATTCACTAAACACATTCTGTACTATAAAAAATAATAACTATTAAAGGCATGCTGATTTTCTACTGTTTTTCCTACATTTTTGCTGCCTCTCAAATCTGCACCATAAGTATCAATGAAAACACAGCCACTCCTAATTCCACTTTAAAATCTCTAAGCTATATCTGGCACATTGCAAGATGAAAGTTCATTTGCTGTGTGAAAACAACACTAGAATAACATCTTAAATGTATGTATGTGACTTTCATAACAGTGATTTATTAGGGAAAGGAAGGAGATAATATACTGAAGGCTGGGTGTTTTGGAGTCCTTTGTTTTATAAAGCACCTTCATAATGTGACCCTGAGAAACCTAGGCCTATCCACCTCAACCCAGGTTTTATCTGGGCTTTCAAAAAAAAAAAAAGGATGTTTTCATCATGCCAAAATCCATACTATTTTCTTCAGTGTACTCAACAAGCAGATAAAAATGGTAAAGACACAAACTAGCAAGAAGCTATTGAAATCTGTTGAAATTTTGTCTCCTCCAATTACATCCAAAGTTTCAGCCTTACTGGGATTCTACCTTCTCTGTGGGCTAAACCAAAGTAGTATCTGACTATGTCTGAAATAGTAGAGAAGCTTTAAAGCACAATTTGAAAAGGTAGACACTTTTCTGACCTGTATGGATTCAATGTATAAAACATGGCTCGGACATGAGGCTTCCAGTAGGAGCCTCTACTTCTCTACAGTCCTTTGAGTTGAGGCAGGACTGATCAGGACATTCAAGTCCCATCACCTGCTCCAGAAAAAAATATTAAAAGGTGTTAGTGGAAGAGACA
This sequence comes from Anthoscopus minutus, assembly GCA_013399455.1. Classification (NCBI taxonomy): domain Eukaryota; kingdom Metazoa; phylum Chordata; class Aves; order Passeriformes; family Paridae; genus Anthoscopus; species Anthoscopus minutus. The sequence goes on along the minus strand of VWYI01037733.1, from coordinate 39,356 downwards.
GACAGAGAAAGAGGAAAACCAGATGGGTCTCTTTCAGTATTTTTGCAAGCTCTTTTTCAAACTGTGTTGAAGAGCTAAGAATTTCAGTGCAATTGTTGCAATATCAGCAGAAAAAATATGGCACTAACTGTAAAAGAAAGGACGTGAGGCAGCGTGTCAAGGTGTTTGATTCTTAAATAATAAATCATACTTATGCTTGAAATAAAGTTCCTATATAAAGCAAATTACAATTTCTGTTCTTATCTGTCAAAGCTGGCTACTTGCATGTCTGAGTGCCTATATAATCTGAATCATAGCAGGTATAATTTATGGATTTTTTCCCTACACCTTTCTCCAGAAAAAACATTTCTTTGGACTTATTTCCAAAACTCCAGTTTGTCATCCTCTTCTTTCCCCATCTATCATTTAGCCAGAAAATATTCTTCAATGCACTGGTGAAACATGAGTATTGTGTGATAAATCCACCTAGAAGAGACTCATCCTCTATGATACTGGTTGGTATTTGGGCATGCAATTCCTTTGGTTTTGAATCATTGCCTAATTAGCATCCATCTACAGCTCAAATAGTATCAATTAAATCATGATTGTGATGATGTCACAAAAAGAAAGAAATCATTATAAGTGATTTCTGAAAAGACATTACACATGTGTGACCTACCTGGCGGGAAAACAAGAACAGGAAGCACATACAAGACTTTATTTTATGGTCTGCCTAATTATCCAGCTATACCTTTTGTCCCACATAATCAAGCCTGCAGTGAGGGAAGGAATCATGTGTATGACTGGATTCACAAAAAGGTCTATGAACAGTGTATTTTCATGATGGGCTTTGTTTTCTTTTCTTCTTTCCTGCCAGTTATAGGAATCAACTGCTGACAGATGTACTACAATTCAGAGCTAAATTGCTATGTGGCTGGGCTCTGGATTGCCTGTTGCTTCTTTAGAGTTCAACAGCAATGATCTTTGGCAGCAAAGCTCTCTTGTTTCTACAGCTAATGCACTGATTTGGGATTTACTCACACTACTCTGTTTCGTGACAGCATCTTAAGTGCTCCATGATGGTGAGCTCCATGAAAAATTGTGATATAACAACAAAAGTGTAGCTAAATTCCTTTTGCAGCTCTTTGATCTGAAATGAAAGGTCTCTTGCTCTAACACTCCTTACTACCCCCAGGCTAAAGCACAGGTTGTAGCACCCATTTGAGGCCTGGGCTTGCTACAGCCCTTCTCTTTGCCAGAGAAGGTAACAGAGAGGCTACCACTCTGCACCCTGGGTCCACCTCTTGAGCCAGAATAGGTTGGGAAGCCAAGATCCATGTGGCCTCTGATGTAAGGAAAGGTTGCTGCAGTGCTGGAAGGAGAAAGGGATTGAAACTATAGGCAATCAACGTTCAACTGAGTAATTTACTGACACTCTGGCAAACTTGATTCAAGCCTGGGGAAACCCTAGTGCCAGGGAAATATATATCACTTTTCCTATTTCAAGCTTCATCTTTGGCCTTTAGGAAATATCTCTTTTTAATGTCATTATTATAAATAAATCTATAGTTCCTGCAGAGTGGGAACAAGTTTATAAAAGAAGTATTTTTGCATTGTCACTTATCAGGACACAATTGCACTAGACTAGAGACCCTGTGGTTATGTATTCGCACCAATATAAAGCAAAATTTTCCATGCCACATTTTGATTTGCCTGCTCCTGGAGAGCAGCTCAATAAGAATTGACTTGGGTTAAGAAACATAAAATAGAAGAGTGAATTTTCAATAATTTCAGGCTCTATCAGTTCAGTTGGAAGTCCAAACATGCTGTTAGACCTACAAAAATATATTCACAGGCTACATCCAGTAGTACTGATGCTTTCCATTCATCATTATATAGGTTATACCTGAAGACAAAGTATTAGGGAAGGTGACACTACCACAAAGTATTCATATTCAAAGCAGACTTTAAAACATTGCAACAAATAAGAGATACAGTAGAACATAGCTGTCAACAAGCCCAGGATAAAGACAGTAATCTACACCCAAAATGGTCCTTCAAAACAAGACTAATCATTGCCAATACTTAACAACCAAACTATTTCAGTGTCAGCTTCCCAGAAAGTCACTAATGCTGACTGACATGCAAAGTGAATGTGGAAATATCAAACAATAGTCCAATTCCTGAGGTTCTTACTCATACACTTAACACAGCTGTTACTAGGGCAATTTTTTTTTATTGAAGTCAATCCATTCTGACACCCTGCTCTGAAAGCTTGTTGGACTTGGCAGTAATAATTCCTTCTGCTTCTTTTCATGTGTTATCCCTTCAGCCTTGATCCTTTCATCTGTGTCCCCTGTAGGAACGATGTGCAATCCCTACTCTATTTCCAATTGTTGAGACATCTGGAGATGGGACTAAGGAGGCATGACAACTGAACTGTAACAAAGGACCCTAAATTTAAAAAGCAAATTGACCTTATAGTTGCAGAGGGAAAAGATTGCTAAGATTATAAACATACATTATAAGCATCTGATAATCTGCTCGCTATCTGAAGTATGTTTAATTCAACTGAATGCAATATCTTTTCTCTTGCAGACATTTTGGATTTGAGTAAAAACAATGCAATCATGATGAAAGATTAAAAAGATGAAAATGATGAAACTCAGACTTTTTTTGTTGAAAACAACTCTACAAGTTGAGAAACAATAACTAAAAGTCCCAAGTCTCTACCAAACTGCTTCTGCAAAAATTTGACATCAGTTTCAAATTTCCGCCAAGTAAAAATGGTGTACAAAACTACAATCTGTAGGATCCTTTTTGGTTTTTTTTCTGCAAAGGAAGACTTTTTATTTTAAACCTCTTTTATAAACAGTCAATGCCACATAATTGAATGAAACAAATCTGGGAGATATTAGATAATGTTTAAATTCAGGATGATAAAGAAATACTGGCAACAAATATTTTGATACTTTGCATCACGGGTCATGGTGAAGACATGCTCAGCAACTCAGCAGAACATCAATGTTATGTCTGCCAAACAGGCAGAATTGAGAACATTTTGTCATGCCTCCAAGGCAAACTCTCTCTAAATTAGTCTACAAGCCAGATTGACTTCTACCAGAGGAATAGAATACCCTGCGCATTTATGCATTTTAGGCAGCCCCTTGTAACCTGCTGCCCACGAGATCTCACTCTACCACATGTGCTATAACATCAGTGCTCTGCTTTGCCACTTGTCAGCCACAAGCTCATAGGCATGCCAGACACCCTGCCTAAATTCTCAGCAATCATCTCCTTTCAGGGTGACTGATTTGAAGGCTCCTGTATGGACAGAGGAAAGCCTGTTTTATAAGCCTGTATCATGCTGTGAGACCAGCTCCCAGCTTTGTGTCATGCAAACCTTAATCTCTTCACAACCTGTCTATTTTCATCTCAGTCTGGTGTGAATATCATTTCTCTGCAGAGGGATCTGGATTGCTCATGATCTAATCATATCTCCTGTCATCTCAATACAGGTTATTTCTCCTACATGTTTATCATAGATGTATACTTCCAAATGTCAGCTAAAAACAATGTGACAATAGCAGCAAAATGTTTTGCTTTACCAAGTGCAAACCAGCCTGTTGGGTATTTGAGCATAGCACCATCTTCTTTTCTAACTTTTAATCCTAATGCTTGCCTTTTCAATGTGACTAGTTGCTTTCTCCTTGCTTACCCTTTGAATTGGACAGTGACAGTATGTTTTCATACTGTACTGCATTTTTGTAACTCATTTAACCTGAAAAGTTGTTTCTGTGTAATTTTTTCTGCCATCATTGACTACTTTAAATCTTTATCCACTGATATTCATAAAGCATTTCTGTGAATATCCTTGAATATACCTTCAAAAGCAATCATTCCCTCTTGCACAGAAATACAAGGGCCTTTTAAGTACATAACCAAAAGAGTGCACATCCTTGGGCTCTATATGTAGGTCCTTCTTTACTTTTACTGTGTCTTTATTTCGATGATTATTGAACTTTTTACCCTTAGATCCAAACCCATAAAAACAGAGGAAAAAGTGACAGAAAAGGAAAAGGGCAGCAAAAGCCCATGCCAAAATCTAAAACTTGAAGGAAGGAGCCCAGTGATATGATATAGTTCTGTGTATGCAGAGCAATAAACAGGAGAGGGAGCCTTCCTTGTATTTAACCCTAGCTATAGAAGAAGGAGAAAGGGCAGCAAACTCAGGTCTTTCCAATAAATGAGGAACCCGAAGGAAGGAGGAACAGACAAAATCAGGCACATCACTGGGAGAAAACTGTCCCCTGAAAAATAAAAAAAAAACATCCTTTCCCACAAAAGGGAGGGAAGCAGGTGAGATACTGCCCTAAGGTCTGTTTGAGGAGGAGTGCAGCCATACAGTGTTTGCTCAGACCTTTCAAACTGTAGTGTTGCCTTCAGTATGACATTTCTGTGAACACATTATAGCACAGCTATCAACCTAACATAACTGTTCACACCCAGGTAGGTTGAGCACTTCATACATCACTCTATCTAGGGCTTTGCCTCTAAATCCTCTTATTTTGCTACCTCAAAGGCACCTCAGTGTGTCCTAGTCAAAGTGGCTGCACAATTTATCAATAACAGCAGCAGCTGCTGACACATCTTGCAGTTACTTGAGACTGTAACAATCCGCCTGTAAGGAAACAGTGAAAAAAATCAGCATCTGAGATGTGCACGGGTAACAAAGGCAGGGCAGTGGTTTCATGAGGCCTACAGCAGGCTCCAATATGGCAAATTTAAATGAATGTGGCATTGATTTCTCCTGTAGCTCAATTCAGTAATTAAAGCTGTAACCAAAGGCTCTTTTCATTTTTCACTCAGGCAAATTCTCACTGCAGTCAAAAGAATCTATCCAATGAAAGTCTAGAAAAACCTCAGTAGTAGTCCAAAGATTTAACACTACTTGCTTCATTTCTAATCCCTCTCTTTTAGAAGGGTAATTAAAGCCCCTTGACATGTGAGACGCTGTATACGTGCTCCGACCTAGTATGAGAAAGTAACAAGATAGCCTTCTTTGTTAGAAAATAAAAAGCAGGAACCAGAAGCAATAATCTCCTCTGGGTTTTCTGCAGCATGCCCTGATTAAAAAGGAAATCTTTCTCCTGTCTACAAACCTAGACCGATGAAGTCTACAATGCAGCATTCAGACTCCAAAAGTTAAGTGGTGCAGTGTGAGGCAGCTGAAGGCAGCCCCTGAGCCAAGGCTTTCCCATGCTCGCTCTCCCTCGTAGCCCGGCTCACCCTTTGTTACCTGCGCTGCACCCAGGCTCCTGCAGCGCCCTGCCCTGCCCTGCCCTGCCCTGCCCTGCCCTGCCCTGCCCTGCCCTGCCTCCCTGCACACAGGCAGGCGCTTCCCCCACTGCTGGGAGCTGGATTGTTGCCCTTATTTATTTGGTTCCTTTTTTTCTAATCGCTGGAGATGACCACATGGGGCTTTGTCACATCATTACTGCTGCCTTTTATAATTACAAGGCACTGGATTTCCCGTGTATTTTCAAATGCAGCTTAAGGATTAATGCTATTACATATCCTTTTCTTCTAACAGAGCTAGACTGTTTTCTCCCTACTGCTACACATTTACAATAATCTCTTAAATTTCATCTGTGGAAATCATTTCATCAGAAGTGATCATCAATTAACAGTGTTAATATACTGTGATAACAAAGTGTCTTCTAAATAATTTTAATGTTTAAATTTTAGGAGTTTTTTTAACATTCAGGAGTTACTTAACACAGTTTTAAAATAGTGGAATAGGTCACTTAGAGGCAAAACAGTTAAAAAAGCTATCTACCTATACAGCAAAATGCTAATGCCCTTTGAAATACAAAGGTTAGGGAGTTGTTCTATTTATTGCTTAGTGTTTTGTACATTTACAGACCAGGTCCAGAAGTATTTATCTTTCATCTCAAAATCTGATTGCTGTGCTAATGCCATTTAAAATTAAATGTAAGAAAATTATATTCTCCACAAGAGAATTCCACAAGAATTCAATTGTTTCCTTTCTTTGGAAAGAAAAGGAAATAATAGTAACTTTTATCCACACAAATTCCTGTATAGAAACCTCTGTGCGTAAATCACATTGAGACTCCATAATTTGTTATTAGCTATTGGTTATAGCTGGGATAAATGCATGGGAACACTGTTTATGTAATTGTAAGCCATGTCACTTCTGGATTTGGGTTTCAGACCTCCTGTAGCTTTATACAAACTTCTCTCTAGTTTTCTCTTTTCTTGCAAATCTTTGAGCTTAAGCCAAACAGGAATACTGTTCCCAGTCACAGGAAGAGTCAAATTAGTTCTCAGAGTGAACAAAAAACCCTAGGGAACTCACTAGGCAATTGTATCAACTATGTACATAATGTTTAAAGTGGCATTTGAGGAATTAAATTTGAGGCTGAAATATTCAAGAATTATTCAAGTTTTCAGTTACCCATATGATGCTTAGGTTAATATCTTTACAGATTCTTTACGGAGAGGTCCAGTGTGTTTTCCTGGCTCCTGGCATAGTGCAGTCCAAAGGAAATGGCTTAATACCACATACCATGCTAATTCTCCACATCTTTTCCCTTCATATTCCATCTTGTGATTTTCCCTATCATACTGATAGTATGACACATAACAAAGGACAACAGAACCAACTTCCTGATTCACAAGTGTGGAAGCCTTCAACTGAAAATTCTAACAGTTGGGTGGGATGCTTGGGTATCACCTTCCCAGATGAGGATGAAAAGCAGTTCAGTATAAATATCTCGTCCTTTTGTGACCTTTCAATGATTATCATTAGTGCTTCTAGAAAAACACAAAGTAATTTATAATGTGTCTTTTCAGAATACTATTCAAAGAAATTATTTAAGAATATCTTAAATTTTAGCACTTTACAGAAATACTAAGCCATACTTGCTTTGTGTGAAATAGGGGTTGACAACATTAAGTTTTACATGCATATGCAGGTACTACAAATATATGTTCAGACATCTAATATGTAGATAGCAAGCTGAACATCCACTTATGAGTTAAGTTTACATGCCTCAGTTACAGATATTCTCTGTTTAAATTGGGTACTTAATTGCATAATTGAAGCCTCGATTTCTGTTTGTAAATCTGATTTTTATTGGCTTTTCCCTCTATAAAAGATTCCCAAAGCCCCTCCACCACACCGTTGCAGGTATTTACTTTCTCTTCCCAATCTTTAACTTTTATCACAGATTCCTAGGGGCAAATACATTGTTTACTATATCAAAGCATGTCACAGCTTACCTGATAGCTCTATTTGCTAAAGTACAAAAATCATTCTATAGATCTGACAGTGCAAAAAACAGATCCTCACGGGAAAGAAGTTAGAGACTGCACTCATACCCACAGTCTGAAAAGCAGGGCATGTATTTGGAGAAAGATTCCTTGCTCCCTCACCTCCTGGATATTTGTGCAAACATCAGGCATAATGCAAACTGCAGCAAATTTCTTTCAAAGCTACAGAAGTCCAGACTCAATCTGGACCATGACACAAAGTTCCCATTCTCCTCACACTAAAGAAGACAATGCCTCTCTAGATTCATTTCTTTACATACTCATTCAGATTTGGCCCCCCAGAACTAGGAATACCAAACTGTCTTACATATTTTTCCAGCTTATGATGTATGCTACAGTCCACTAGGAACAGATCTGAAATAATTATATTTCATTTCATCTCACGTCAGACAACAAATTAGCTTAGCACATTTTAATGGAGTGGTGCACAGTGTCTCTTTCACTTAATGAGACCACGTTTTGATGAGGGACTCTAGTGGGTTAAGGAATCATAACCATAATGAAATACAAGGTTTGGGGTTTGGTTCATTAGGCAACAAGGAGAGCTCTTCAGAATACTTGCTTCCAAAAAGAAATACTTATGGCAGGATGTTATATCCCTCTGGAGAGTTTTTCTGTGAACTGTCATTAGTGAAGAAATGTACTTGGAGGGAGAATAATGGAAAGAGGGATTAAAGAATTCAGCTGTGCCACAACACATTTATCCATCAAAAGAGGATAAAAAGTTGATTTCTCAGTCATAAAAAGGAAAAAAAATAGTTCATTAATCTGATTTGATAATCAATCTTCCACTGGCAAAAGAGCCATTTCTATTTCCAGAATACCAGTTATCTTCCATACATTCAAGTTATGCAAGACAACTAGCAGTTATATGTATCTCTTTCCACAATGTATACAAAAAATAAATACAAGTAGAAGATATGGGCAACATGCATCTCTCCAAACTCTGGCTGATATTTTCCTAGAAGAAATTAGTATGTTGACTTCACTAGCAGTAGACAGCAAGAAAAAGGGGGCAAATAAGCAATTTTACACTACTTAAACCTACAGAAACTGCATTCCACTTCACAATGAAAATATGATCAAGCAAAAGTTGAAGGTTACTTTTGGGACATGTGATGTCTTTTCATATCAATTCTCCTTATAATTTTCATAAACTAGCAAACATGTTGGTAATAGAGAGGTAATAGGAGGGAAGAGTTATGGATTACCTTGCCCAGAGATGGTCCCTCTGGAAAGGTAAGCCAAAAAGTTGTACAGTTTTGAAGAAGGTTGAAGAAACCCGGATAAAGGAGGGAGGAGTTTATCCCCAGGTGCACTTATATCCATGTTTGTCCCAGAAGTTAAGCCATATGCCTGTAGCACCAAGTAACTGTGTCCATTTTAAAATCTGAACAGAAGAGAGGATTCTAAGTACTGTAAAATAATCAATATGCCTTTCATTAGTAGTAAGAGGACACAAAATCTCACAGAAAACTGTATGATAATACCTTCCACATCTGAACTACTGAAAACAAAGTACAGTGGAGAGAGCAGAAGCATTCCTTTCAAAGGTTAACACGCAGACTCTATTAACGTGCAGTCCTCCCAGGCACAATCATCCAGCAAAAATTATAATTAAAAGCCATAATACATACTTTTTTCCCAAATCCCACACTTGACTTTGATCATAATATCAGATTACAAGGCACACATAATCAACAATATTGTAATTAAATCACATCAAAGCTTGCTGACCTTTCGGTGCAATCTTTTGGGTAAAATTCACAGTACACAAATATGTTGTAATCTATGTGAAACATTTAACATGCATAAAGAAAGGTAACTTTTGACACTAACATAATTAGCCCTGGCATATTGACTCTAGATGTCAGCCCTTGGCTGTGAGCTAACTTGTGTGAGATCTTGACATAATCATGTTAAGTGCTGCCAGTTTGCGTAGCTGCCATAGATTAAACAAGAAAAATGGTATCAACGACGTAGGCATATGTTCTCTGCCGCATGTTAATGAAGCCATTTGCACTAAAATTGTTGATATTTAGAATTTCCTTTGTTTAAATTATGAAAGCAATCAATAGTATGGAATCTTAGTACTTTTTGAAATAGGCTATTAATTAACCTATTGATTATTTTGGAGACTGAGATAAATAATCTTCCTGAAAATGTATTCCCTTTTTCAAGGTCTTCTCTGAGCCTTCTAGGATGCTGAGATCTACTGACAGAATAATATTGCCTTTTTACCGTATGAATAAATAGCCATAATAGCTACAGAATAATTTACAGATTATTTCAGTTCTCCTTGAACCAAGGTCTGAAAGCTGCTAAAACCTCTCAATAAGGGAAACTTGCCATCAGATGAAATTTGGATTTATATCCACAGAAAGCACTGGATTTAATTTCTCTCAACTTTATCTGGAAGTTGCATACCGAGAGCAAGGACCTCTGAAGACTTTTCAACTTGGCCTGTCTTTGCATACTTGATATCCTGCAATCACCTTCTGAGATCTTAGAGCAGTGTCATTTCTCCTAGCAATGAGAGATAAGAGGATGTACTTTGCACATTCCTTAAGCTTGATAACATTAAAATATTGTATCTTGGCATCAGTAGAAACTTCATTGCAAAAGTAACAATGTGGGTTTTAATATATGCAAGGTTAAAACTATCCAATTTTGATCTTTTTCTATAATATTAGGTAACATGATACTAAATGCTTATTTCAGGATAGGCCTTGGTGCTTTGATGATCTGGGGCGATACCAAATTTTACCACATGTACAAAATAATCGTGACTTCCTCACATTTTAAGGCAGTGACAAAAACACAGTTTCAGACTTGTCTATTTATACTATACACAAAACAAAGTTTGACTTTTGAATATAATGATTTTATGATCACAAGATACAAGCTCAGTATCCACAACATCCATTAAAAATATTCAGCATTATCTTTTATTGTTAAAAATGCACTTAACAAGTGTTGGTTGTAAAATTATATTAGGAGCCAGCCAGCTCCAGAATTTTAATTTGTGCACATTCCGTTGCATTGCAGAGTAACTAGTTTTGAATGTCTGAATCTGAACCCACTCTAGGGTCCTAGGGCAGTCTTTCCGTTTAAGACCTCTTTGAAAAGTAAAATCATGCTTTTCCCACGATTTAAGCACAGGGGAATAGAAAATCACATAATAACTGGCTTCTCAGTGAACCCACCATTCAAAAAACTCTGATTCCAAATCCCTTGCAGTTGGTGGGTGATGCTGATCCAAATCCAGCTAAAACCCCAATATGGACCGAACCTGTGCTGTTCTGGTTACAGACCTCACCTGGAGCTAAATCCTGTGTGATTTTCTTCAGAGTCCTTTTTTGTGCAAATTAAAAACTGCATCTTTATAAAATATTCATATTAGTACATAAATTTTGTTCCTTTAAAAGTAAATCTGAAAATTAGTTAAACTTTTTAACAAAACTGATTAATTTCATAAGGAGAATTGGAGCATCCTAATAACCTGGCTCCATTCTAGAAATTTTCAAGGTTCTTGCTGACCTTTTATTCTGATCTTTTCAGATAAAACCATATTTATTTGCCTAGAAACAAGTAATTACTGCCACTGGGACAGCCTAGGAGTGCCTGACTTGCATCCAGCTACCACTCCAGAAGGGCATGGGTACGCTGTAGGTCCTGTGCCATCTCTACCAAAGCCACACTGCTATCACAGGTGCTTACATCACCTCCAGGGGCAGGGGGCATCTTGGTGTGGGCAACTGAACTGAGTCCCCTGGCACTGCTCCAACCACATAGGGTAGAATTCAGCATGGAATTCAAAGACATGTTTTAGGTGTCTACATGCAAAGTAGGTGTCCAAGTTCCTACCACAGGCAATGGAGAGCTAGTAAAGAAAAGTGATGGAGACCAGAGAGCTCTTACCAATCTACTCAACATATTTCAGGGTCCAGTAACTGTTCCTATTGCAGATTCAATTAAGTTGCCTAAAATTGGTCCTTTCAGCTATTATGACACACAAATGTTGTAAATGTGACGTAAGACATGGGAAATACAAGCCTTTCTGGATCAACAGCTTAAAGCAGGAAAGTTGAGTTTCAAATGGCACCAGATAACTATGTTTAAGCAATTGAATCAAGCACTGTTCTTAGACTATGAATTTAGCCTCCCAGATGATATGTAGACCCTTATTTTTATGTATCTGATCTGGAACTAAATACAAAAAAGGTATCCAATGACAAATTCCCTTCTATAGCCCAGCTTTCCCGTAACCCTCACAAGTCTGAATCAGAAACAGCATAAAATGTAAATTGAATTAGTTTGATGTATGGCTGAGAGCAGATCCACCTGTTTGGTTACTTTTTCTATTACAGCCCAGTAAGAATACAGATTTTACAATTCTGCAAATCATAGACTTAGTCTTGCCACTCCAAGCATCAAATCAAAACCAATTCTGGATTAAGACATGAACATCAAAGAGATACTTCTACTACTCCTCCTCCTTCCCTCACAGTATCTTGCTCAGCCATTTAGGGAATTAACTGCACAGTCCATATACACCAAATCAAGTATCTGCAAAGAATTTTTCTATTCTGCTTATTCCTTAATGGGAATAAACCCTTCCGAAAGAGCTGTTGATGTGCCTTCCTATTCTGCATGATGTTTATAAAAAGCATTTTACAAGCAATCTTGAAAGTACCAAAATTTAGTGAAATGGATTTCTTTTACTTTTTGTATTGCCACACAGGTTATTGGTTCTGGAAATTTAAATTTATTTCCAAGTATCTCAGCATTTCACACGTCGTTTTAGTATCCTTTTTTCTCATCATGAACACTAGACATATTAATAGCTCCAGGGCTCTTGATACATCTTGGACATAAAGAACAGGTATCTTTCTGCTGCACAGAGAGACTCTAATGATCATAAATATTCCACTGTGAAAATTTTTATTCATCTTCTCTGCATGGATGCTAATTTTACGTACATACACTCAGGTATAAACAAATGTTAATTGTCAGTTTTCTCTGGGGAACTGTGTTTGTTTCTGAGTGCTTAATACATCAACTGTTTTATATTCTCTGATGGGACATGTATGTAATCCCTTGCTGTTCCTTCTCCAGTACTTCAAGGAGTCCTGGACAACACAAATAGCTGGTACCAAAAACAGGTGGATGTATCAAAAACAAGTCTATGAAATCCACTAATATTTTTCTGGCAGTATATTCTGCAGCAGCAGAAGCTTAACATTTCTCTTAATTTGTCAACTTCCAAAAGAAGTTTGAGAACTGGTGCCAAAATGCACTTTATGGGATTCCTAGAACTTTCAGAATTTCTCAAGTAGCAAGACCTGAATCCTGTGAAATGTAGCAACATGAGAAAGACATCCAAATGATGTCTTATCCAATTCTCTTTTTTCCCCAGTTTCATTGCTTACCTGGAAAAGGCTGAATGTTCAATAAATCTCTAAGTCTCCTCTGTATTAATCCCATTTTCTCTTATTATTTTTTTTATGTACACTGAAAAACAGTACCAGCATTGGGAACAACATTCCAGAGAAGTTCATATCTGTTATTCCAGAGTAGTTTTTATTCCCTACTAGATTGTTTTCATATGTGACTTCAAAATATTCTTCATCAATTGCTGACTCCTTTCTCCCTACCATTGTTTGAGCTCCTTGTTGTCTTCTTTTCACAAACATATCATGTCCAAATTATTTTTGACCTATGCTTTGTTACCTTTCAATCACCTATAATTTCTGCTACTTTTGTTCAAATACAGAGACATTTACAACACAAAATTTCACTTCCTAGAAATCTCATCTGCACTCTGGACAAGGATCAAGGACAAGAGTGATCAAGGAGTTTTGTTCATTGGGTAGTTCTTTAGAAACTTGAAAAAGTTGTAACTATTCTTTCCAAGTCAATTTGCCTGTACAGGCAGGTGGTCTTGTATTTGAGGCTAAACCTTGGACCTATTGATATCATTAAGATCACAATTCTTTCCTACAACACTGTATTTTATGCTTAATCAAAGAAATTGATTAAACTGGGATGTATGCACCCAAATGTACACACTTCCCATTTTTATGTATTACAAATGTATGTATATATAAATATATATCTATAAAAAATTCAATAATAACTGGCACCTTACATNGAATTTTTTTCAGCTTGTTTATATATGCAGACTTTACAGTGTTTATTATAATGTAGATTCTACTATAATCTGGATCAGATTTGCCAAAATGTTTTGCCTCTTACACTTTCTCATCCTGACTTTGTCAAGAAAGATGTTTCATTTTGACTCAAGTATGCAAGCAATGTTGTGATATTACAGATTATCTTACTTCTGATATGGGACCAAAAGCTTATCAGGAATGCAGTAAAGCAGCATGTATGGCCACACCATTATCTACAGATTCAGTAACTCACTGAAGAAGATAGATGTTTCAGGTGTTTTCCTTTTCATAACTATTTCTAACCACCTTTTTTAGACTGTGAATCCTTCCAAACGTTTTCAGCCTGCTTTCAGCATTGCCTGCTACACTCATTTGGAAGCTTATGATTAAGCCCTGCATAGCAACTGCTCCCTATATACTCACTCACTGTCAGGAGGTTAACTGGCAGATCTTTATTTGCCACATTTTCCCCCAGGCCCTAAAGCCCTTGCTCCCTCTGCCATGATAAACAGAGACCCTACAAGCGCCGCTCTAAGTACACACGACCCTCACTTCCATCTCTGCATGAGATTTCTGTTTACTATTCCCTAACCACTACATACAGCAAAGCCACATACATTTTGCTATTATCCAGGCACTGTATGCCTCCTGAGGGGATTGAAATGCCTAGGTCTTCTTTATAACAGTTATTGTCAGAGCAAAGCCCACTGGACAAAGCACAATCATTTCACCTTGTAAAGAATAAATACTACTATTCATGTAGCGTAAGGAAATGCAGCTAAGCCCTGAATGCCTTTGGCATTCAAAATTCATAGCAACCCTTGTACCCCAAAATTGTATTGGGTCTGAGATTTCTTATAACTAACCATGATTTTATGAGGATTTCACTCATCCGCCACAATCTCCAGAAAATTAGAGTTTACCTATGATTATTTTTAGACATGAAGGGAAAGAGGATTTCATTTTAACAAGCTTTAAAGAATAACTTGTGAAGGCAAAAATAGTTTCTAGTGATAATATGCTGAAACTTCAAAATACTTAATGCTAAATCCTAATAGTACTAGACAGCAGGTTTTACTATTTTAGTTACATGAAGAGTTTATACTTGCATGAAGGTTCTGTGGCCTTTGTGAGCATATCATTGCAGAAGTCTGTTTCCAGATTACCATGAAATTTAACAACAGGAAATCACCTTGTTGTATATATGAAATTTGTTTCCTATTTTACCTATAAATCACTATTTCTACAGAGCATATTATAAGACCTCCAGCACCTGAAGTTCATTTGCTTCATTATTCTAGAGGGCAGTAAAGCTTCTCATGTGCAGAAGGAGCTCTGGACTCCATTTTTTTTTATCAGTTAACTTCTAAAATTTGGTATCATTAATTTTGACATGGTCTCCAAACCCACAGACAGCTTTTGTAACCACTGAGATGACTCTGAAGGTCAGTCCAGAATATTTTTATATGTAGCAAGTTTTAAAATTTGAATTATCACTTTTCTTTGAGCCTAATGTCTCATTATGCCATCTCAAGAAATAAATTCCAAACTGAATACCATCTACAATGTATCAGCGTATTCTGATACACAATTTATTGAACCATATTATAAAGGTAGGTCTTTGGAAGCATATACACAATCTGGTATTTCCTACCAGTCTGAAGGGTTGATTTTTTAACTTTAACTCTTGATAAACATCATTTCTCCAGAATGCATGAGAAGAGATCCTTTTTATACCAATACCTAATATCTCCCATATAAAGATTTATATGCATTCTTCTAAAGCAATATCTTGTTTCACACTCATAAACTAATGTTTCTCTTCCAAATAATATACGATTAGTAGATATTATGCCAAGAATAAATCTACTGCACAGTAATACAATGAATCCCTAAGCTTCAATACTTGCACAGTACTCCACTAGAATAGCTTGTAGCAATCAATAATACATTTCACACTATCATTGAATAGCATAACACAGTAAAGATGCATGGAAGTCTTTGCTATAGCAAATAAATTTTCCTTCTTAGCCGGACTGTTTGAGAATAGGCTGCATTACAAACAACTCCTGGTAACTATAAGTTCAGGATCATTTCTATAATATCTGCAGATATATTTATGTCAAATCTGGAACATAAGGTTCCAAACTGACTTGATACCTAAGCAAATTGGAACAAATGCTATATCAATGGCATTTTTTTCATCATTAATAAACCTGACATACAGCACACCACAGAGCTATGCTAACATATATTTTCAAGGATGAGCCTAACTGCAGGTAACAGAACACATCTTGAATGTAGATGATTTTATGCAGCAGCAACACCAAACTTAAAGCTCACTCTGTGACATTTTTACTCTCTAGCCAAGGCAGATATAACTTTTGCCAAACTTTCTCTGACTACAAGTGACAAGGTTTCTTTATAGCCCAAGTTAACAAAACGCTTGTAGCTGTACAGGTACTTCAGATGAGAAACACCACTTCTCTAAGCTATTCATACCACATCTAAGTCACCATGCCTCCCTCTCTTGAGGAGTTGTAAAACACTTTGTGTTATAAGAACCTGTTAAATTTTTTCAGCTGTTTCCCTCTGCTTCCAGAGGGCAATTGTATTTACAACCAAGAAATAGGTTAGTGACAACAATTTAAAAAGAAAAAAAAATGGAAAACAGAAAACAAAAGCTGTTTTATGGGGGAAATATTTCAAGGGCTAATATTTCACGTCTGCAAAAGGAAATAACCACCATGAGTCTGAATATCTGCCTACTTTTTGGCTGCTCTACCACAGACCAAAGGAACTTTAAGAGGTGAAGGACGCATGTTCAAGAAACAGTAAGCAAAGTTCTGAACCCCAGATTCCCAAGGTCTTGGTAAGTTCCACAGATGGTGAATGAATCTATGAAAACTGTGTTTTGAAGGATCTCACAGTCTTTCAGGCAAAATAGACAAAATAATGCCTATTGTAGGTATGAGTCTTGTATTTAGCGTCCATTTAGGGCTCAAATATTTAGAATTGAAAGCATCTTTAATTGCCTTGGAGACTGAGGTGTGATCTCTCAAATTTAGTGAAAATTTGAGGAAAGAGAAAGAAAGAGAAATGACAATTTAAGAGGCAAAAACATGTGACCTTGTGAACTCTATTTCTCAATACATAAGGATACCAATCTTCAAAATTACTGAAGTAATTCAAACAAATACCAAAAATAAAAAAACTAAACCAACCAACCGACAAACAAAAAAATAAAAAGCCACCTATGATGAAATTCACTGAAATTTCCATTAGAAATGGACAATCCCTATGACATAAAACTAGTCATTACTTATCTATTTACTTTTTACACAGCAAAACCCTGGTAACCCAAGTGGCTGCTGAAGGACAAGTGGGAATGCATCAGGCAATACTCTTGGTGACTGATAAACCAAGCTCTCTGTAACTCTACAATCTCTGTGTAGTACAACCTCCCTCATGCTCTGGTACTTCTCCCTAATTCACTGTTCCACTCTATCTTGCACAATAGTGGGGCAGAGCCAGAGCACCAGGACTGATGCAAAAAAAAAAAGTCAGTTTGACCTAGGCCTCTCCTAACTCTATATTCACACTCTCTTATCATGTGTCTTTCCTGAGGCACTATGTGATAGCTGGCACATGGAGCATGGGCAGATCTTCTTCAAACTCAAAATAAAGTACAGATAAATTTGAGTAACTCAGATCAGGAAAGCAACAGAAGAAAACCCTATCTAACCCACTTAGGTGTAAGGGCTATGCCTCCCTGATAATTATAGATGTATTACTGAGGAAACTCTCTGGCATTTTTCTCTTTACTGAGCTGTCTGCCTAGATAAATTACCTTTCATTAACAATTCAGAAAGATGCACTAATGTCTGAGACTTCAGAGAAGCCTAGATTTCTGGCCATTCTCTGACCAAGATTAACTCAGACTGCTTTGTGTGAAAAGCTGTGGCAGGTATGAATGGTACTCACTTCTTACATCACAGCTGAGTATTTGAAGCACTTGCCTCAAAAGCAGGAGCCCAGCCTCAACAGAAGGGGCATAGAGTACTTTGATCCAAAAAGATGGTGTTGAAGGCACTGCCTAGAATGCAAAACCCTTTAGGATAATGCAAGTGAGAGCTCTCACGAGTCCATAACAGCCTAGGAACACTGTACAGTTTAAAAGGTACCATCCTGCAAATGAAATGTCGACATCTTGCCTCACAAAGACACACAGCAATTCCAAGCTCTGATTCCTGACTTGATACAGGAGTACAGCCTGTAACTCCCCCCTTTTTTGGTGCTAACCTACTGAGTAACTTTAACACATGAGCTTTTGGGACTCCTAGACTAGGTACCAAACCTGCCGCATGCTGTGGTGGGGGGGAACTTTGGCATTGTAAATTCAACTTGCTCAGCAAAGATCGAGTACCAGGGGAATTTAGAAGATAGGGCTTGGCCGAAAAAACTTTTTTACATGGATAGAAAAGTTCCATAGTCTCAGAATTGCTTGGTACATGTAACCTATATATTAGTCTCTTGCTAGACTGTTGAATAGAGAAAGAGCATTCCCTGACAAAAGAGAATAGCTGCTAAAGGTGTTACACTGCATGTTTGCTTCTCTACCAAAAAGTAATATTTGTCTGAGCATATTTATTGTACATCTAACTCCATCTTTGTTTGCACTTTATAGATACTGCCTACCAGCACAGATGTCCTATGTCGAAAAATATGACAATTTTGAAATGAAATTACTCGGCATATATAATGTCAACAGATGTTTTGGAAATATGGAAATATGGAAATATGCCCCATTTCCACATAGCAGACTTCTGCTGCTTTTTCCCACAGAACATCCAAGGTAACAGAAACATCATGAGGCTGATGGTTTCGGAGCAGCCATCAGGCACTTTGGAGGATCACAGGTTGTGAATTGTTGCAGTAGGCTCAAACAGGTTCAGGGGAATCCCTTTGGCTACCAGGCTTCCCAAGCCAATACCAAACCAGGCAGTCAATGCCAATATCATTTCAGATTCCAGCCACTGTTTAAAACCACTCTACCATGATTGCTACAAGAATATGTGTCCACTAAAATCCATTTAATCACTTTTTGACTCATTTACATGAGGCCTCTTTATGTTAGCTTAGCAACATGGAGCAGTCATAAAATGGATGCAAATGCAAAATAAGCCTTTCTCCATGCTGTGTCTATATCATCTCTGCATAATCTCCCTAGCCTTAGTGCCCTGATGATCCTCATCCCACTCTTTTGTTGTCCCTCTTAGAGTACCCTGTGTGAAAGTAAATCATTAGCTTCTTAGAGCAGGGACGTGTAATTATAGGTATTGAAAGCATGCAGAGAATGCACTGAAAAAAATGTTTTCATGAGAAAAATACACTCTCTGCTGAGAAATAACTGAGAATTTCCTCTCATTGTCAGTGGATGGGAAAATCTTCGCTACTTATTTCCACTACAGTGTTGCCTAAGGATCACAACTCCCTTTCTAAGCCCTTCTCCATCTCAGGGATGACAGTCTTCAGCATATGCAGATTACTTTCTCCTATCTCCTCTCTCCCCACACATATCTCCTGTCAGTCAGTTTGTAAACTGGTTCTATCTGAGGAACTAAGGCTTCCCTACCTCCAGACAGTTCATACTCAGGTAGTAGACCACACTTCTTGCCACTCCACAATACCTGAGGTGGGCATGGGCTCCTTTACTTTCCTCATCCTCTGAGTACCCTCACAGAGCCAAATGATGACCTACACTGATTTGATTTTAAAGCACATTATATGTGACCTCTGAAATAAATTTTCAGAGTGTGAACCTAATCTCAAACAGGCAATCTGATTTTGGATGTGGAAAATTAACATGGTCTTCTAAAAAAGCTTATTTAAAATGCAGTCTTAACCCTAAATGTCCTCAAAAGATATGCAAATAAGCCATTGCCAGCAGGTAACCTGAAAAGAGATTACCAAGGAATTCATCGTGGGGAACAAAAGCAGAGTAGTTAGAGTGTCCTGGTGTTGCACTTGAAATGAGTCCACTTCCTGATGGACTTCTGCTGTAATCACAGCAGCCAGTCTGTATGAATGCAGACAAGGTCACAAGCATGGGGGATTCAAGGACAGACAGATAAGATACTAATCACATCACCCTCCTGCCTCTTATTGGTATGCTTCAACCACACCAGCCCAGCAAGCCATCCTAATCAGGAACCACAACCTCAAAACCTCACACAATTCTCAGATTCAGGGAAGATGGTTCGGGGCCATCACTTCCTTTCTTTTTCATGTTGGCCCATTTCCCAAATAAATAACAAAACACACGTAGGATTTTCTGTTTTCATTCCATCACTTGCCTACATATACAAATGATGAAAATAGACATAAGCATAATACTACTTATTGCTACAGTCCCATACTTTAGGACAGAAAATTATTTCCTTTTTCTAAATAAAGAAAATTACATGAAAATATATGTTAAATCTCCTATAATATTTTAGAAGGGTTTTAAAAATATTCTGTCTACAAGATTTGAAATCTGAGATTTCAGAAAGCAGCTGGGAAGCCAAAGTAATTACTACTGCTTTTGCAATGGGTATTTTTGCATCTGTCTTTTCACCTGTTTTCTAAAACAGATGACATACAGATGTTCTGGTAACCTAGACAGTATCCAGCGCATGAGAGAAAGTGAAAAACGAAATTAAAAAGTGGCATATTTAAAAATAACTCAGTCATAGACACTTCTTTTCCCATGTTGGCAAACATGCTTAGATCTGAGGGCTTAAGTTACTGATTATTTTTTTGTTTGTTGTTTCCTATTTAATGTCCTGAGGATATTTGCATTGTCTACATAAACAGCATGGGTTAATTAAGTATTATCTTTAAATGTATTTCCTTTTATCAGTTTTAATTGCAGAGGCTTTCAATTTCAAACTAAAGTCCCTTTTTGATGAAATCTTCAGAAAGTAAATAGAAGCTTCAGATTTAGCATCTTATTAATATTCACTATCTTGTATACCATTATTGTGCCCTTTTTCTTTTCTAAAATTCATTACTTCATCTCTTTCTTCAGATCAAAATTGCTTCATGCTTCTATGTTTTTGCCATGTACCTGTTGGCCTCTTCTCATTTATATGTATATGGCTTCAGCTGGACTATAGAGTTAATAAAGTGATGGTACTATATCTTTCCATTTTTTCTGTGTTACACTATTGCTCTTTGTAGATTACTGCTGAGATTTATAGTGAGCTGTCCAAAGTAGCCTCCAATTCTGTACTTCCAACTCCACAGTCACTTAATAGAGAGGGCTTAATTATATCAATGTCACATCTGGCATTTCAGCTGTTTCCAATTGCACTGTCTCGTATGTTACAAAAAGAGTATTATTTATTCATTGTAGTTTAGAGCCAGATACTCAAAGTCACCCCTTTTGGAGCCTTTAACCAGTTGATATATCTTATTGATCTCCTTTGGGTTTTTTCACGGAAAATAATTTGGTCAGGACACTGGTAATGAAATAAATGTCATAATCTGTGAAATACATACAGTATTTCTGTAGGCATTTCCATGTATTATAAAAGTTTACCTCTTTAAAGAACATAAAATAATTTAGGTGTGGCACTACTCAACTATTCAATGACTTCAATCTACTCACTATGGATATTCAAATCCAATTGTTTAAACACTTTATTTCTATCTTTAATTCCTCCAGGTTTTAGAAGGCTTCTTGCTACATTACCAAGAAATCAAGTTCACCTTCCTAGCTTTTTCAGCCTTTCACTAATACATATAAGTTTTATTTAATATTTGGCTTTTTTATTTAGCTTTGTATTCTGATATGCCATTAGGTTTTCAGAATACTCCTTTGTGAGCAACACCTGTTCCTCCCACAGTTCAATTGTAATTTTCCTTATCTTGTATGACTGATGTCTTTGGCAGATATCTTTGTCTGACCTGAATACTCTTTAGCACTTGTCGGCCTTCCCCTGCTCTTGCTTTATATAATTTCCCTAAATATTGTCGGTTCTCTAGGATAGCAGTTTTGCCTTGTTAGAAAAAAGAAGAATCCCTTTCTGTAGAGGACTTTTTTCTGCAAAGCTTCCTACATTTCTAAGTATATTTAAACTCTTTGTCCTTACTTGTGTTTTTCTATGACAATGCTGAGATTTTAAGCACTCATCCTGTGCTGCACATATTGGTAATTTGGGGAACATTTCATGAAACTGTTGCTTAGAGGGACATCTTTTTACTGTTAATTTAGTGTTGATTTGTAAAAGATTCATTTTCCTTCCCACTGTCAAATTTATAGGTAAAAGTTCAGAATCTGGCCAGAAGGGTCTCTCTCAGGTCTTTCCAGAATTTTATTGATATCCCAGGACACAACCCATGTTCACACCTGTTGCACATACCTTCCCAACCATCACCTACACAGTAAAAGACTTATTCCAACTAATAACTGAATTTCGCACAGACAACTCCACCTCCTGGTGTTAGAGGAGCAACAATATCATCACCAGTTCTAGTCTGAACTGCTGACATCATTGAACAGTTCCACAGAAAACAAATTGCAATGAATGAGAAAACAAAATGTGTAAATTGTTTTTCCAAAGTCTTTCTTTCAGGAAATTGCAATATATTATCATTGGTATGGTTTGCACCCTTTTTGGTGTAGGGGGTTTTTTTTTGCATAGAGAAATGATTTTGCATTCTCTGAAAACATCACAAACAAGGAACTGAATTTTAAGTGGAAGTGGCACAGTTCTCCATTTACATCCATTTTTCATATTTTCCCTTGTGGCAGTTTCCCTCAGGCTAGAGCACAGGCAGCTAATCGTTCCAGGAACAAAACTTTGGATTAAAAGATTTCGAAGTCTGTTACAGAAGTCCTAATGAAAGTGTTTACTTTCAAAATCATATTTAACAATCAAACACAGTTCCCACTCAGGCTGTAGTGAGTCTTAGAAGTAAGCCAAGGGCTGACTTTAGAATATAAAGCAAATATCCTGCAAAAGTGTTCTGCACATTGAAACTTCAGAGTAGTTTCTCCAGTTGCAAGCCCTAGTTTAAGGTTTGCCAGATAGTATCTTACTGCCTCTCATGCATATTCATGGTGACTGTTTGGGAATATCTTTAAACAAGCAGGAAAAATGAGCAATGAAAGTTCTTCTGCACCATTAAAGTTCTTCAAAGGCACCATTAAAGATAGAATGAACTGGCTTACTATTGCCATAGGTTAAGCTGACATTTTAAATTGTAATTTGGAAAAATGAGGAAAGGGATATTATTGACAGGAAAAAGGATGAAGGGAAATGAAAAAGAAAGGAGTAAAGCGGCACTGACAAAAAGACTGTGAAAGGCAAAATGAAGATATTTCCCATTTAGCAGTAATTTTCTAAAATATAAATCACTGGACTGTTTCTTTTCTGTAGAGATAATCCTGAATTTTTCCTTCCATTGTAGAGGCCATGTAAAGATACAATAAAAGCATCTCTTATGTAAACTGAAAGTTGTTTTCTTTACAAGTCATCTTTTTAAATTTTCAGTTTCTGAATCTTTTCCATATCTGTCTATAAATAGGAAAAGATCAAATCTTAGCTGTTATAAATATCATAGGCTAAAGAGATCTCATCAGTTAAATATAGTTAAAAGAAACTACCCTTGGATATCCTATAGATGCCATTCATCTATTCTTGCACTGATTTTTGATACTGCAGCAGAGATAAACTTGTCCTATGCATATTCTGAAATCTTACTCTATTACTCCAGAATTAGGACGTGAGATTGCAAAGAGCTGAGGACTCTCTTCAGTCCACAAGAACTGAGGGTTTTCAGCATCATGAGGGACTGGCATTTTTAATTATCAAAGCTAGAGTTCTTGGGCAACATTATTCCCTAACTCAGAGCTATTATTTCCAGCAGTTCTTCTGGTGAAGTATAAGCAAACAGCTCTAGAGTCTTCTACACAGTAGGAAATTTTAGAAGTAGTTTCACTGCAAATAATTTCCTGTAAATAAAAAGACACCAATAAACATAAAACAGTGATTTTTGATTTTCAGAAATTACCTAATCAACTGAGACAATGAAGCTAATATGCCCCAATTATGTCAGAGAGGAGAGAGGGCAGGAAGAAGAAATAAAAAAACAAAGAAAGAACTTGGATTAGAAATGGTTCTGATTTCATCCTTCTGAACACCCCATTTTAATTCACAGCAAACCAGTCAGCAACTGAAAATAGACTGCAATTTTCTGAAGTGGAGTTTTAAGGTGCACAGAAGGAGTATGCTTTGAACTCAGCATGGAAGAGAACCACAGCAAGTGTTCCTGAAGGCAGTGTCCTTGGAGCAGGTAAAAAATGTCATCCTCCTCTTCCAGTCTACAGGATGCATTTTCTTTTGTGATGGGCCTGCTGTACAATGACAAACATGTCACTCATTGTGGAATGGAGCTTCAAAGGCACCACCTCTTCTCTTAGCGCTTCCCTGAACTGTGCTTGAGACATACACCCTCGTATCCACACAGAGAATTTTGATAAAACACTCCTTTCCATTCCTCTGCATGCTCCTTTCTGGCTCTATGGCTTAAAAGACAAATTCTAGCATTTGTTCAGCTAGAGGTGTGTTTCTTGACAGAGACAAAATGGGGGCCTCTTGGCAGACAGACTATGTTATAGCATTTAGTTTGGAATTTCTTGTCTTGTCTTTGACTCTTTTCTACAATCACCTCACAGAATCCTTTTAACTTCATTTTCATTGTGTTGCCCTCAGCAAGCTCAGTTCCCTTATTTAGCCTCACTTCAGTGTACACTTCCCCTACACTTTTGCATTCCATTTCTCCCGTCAACGTTACTTAAACCTTTCCTAGAAAGTGCTAAAATGAACATAAAGTTTGCCACCTTTCCATTATCTGCTAAAGCCTTTGCCTGTATTTATAGTTTCTTGTGTTTAGCTTACAAATTTAGCAAAGCAGGAATCATTTACTGATTCACATGAATACAGTACCTAAAACAAAGGCCCTCCTGCTCATGAATAGGGGTATATTTTTTCCCCCTCTTCATTTTCATACATTGCTGTGATGGAATGAGGAACTTTATGTGAAACATTGGAAAACACTTGCTAACAGAAGCATAAACCTTTCTTACCTTCAGGCTCCACTGTAACAAAGGATGTTTATTTCTTCTTATCCCAAAGCATAGACTCATGTCAGCAGAGCTGTGGCCATTGTGCCTTGCCACCCCGTAAGAATACAAGCAGAGAAAAATCTGTGATCCTTTCCTTTGTTACCATACTGAACACAGAAAGGCTCTGATGTAGGAGACCTCATTTTCCACTATTAAAAATAAACTTGGTGATTTGAAGAAGTGGTTTGAGATCAATAGGATGCAATTCTGTAAGGACAAGTGAAAATGCTACAGTTATGTAGAGTAATCAACTGTACAAATAGAAGGTAGAAAATGAGTCTGTAGGAAACAGTTTGTAGCCTATGGGGGATCACAAGCTGAACAGAAATAAAGTGTCCCATCTCCCTGTTAAAACTATTGCAGAGGTACCTGGGCAGTATCATGTATAAGATTTGCCTGTAGTTATTCCAGAATCAGTAAGCAGTTAATGTACTGTAGGAACTCTGCTTTAAAAGAGATGTGAACTTCTTGCAGAAGTCCAGGGAGAGAAACAAGGTGGATTAGAGGACTGGGAAAAAGTGATCTGCAGGTAGATTGAACAAAACCAAAGTTGTTCAGTTTGGAGAGTGAAACACTTAAGAGGAAATGTCATAACAGACTTGAAAAGTACCCTGCTGAGGAATAGGAATCAATTGTTCTCCATGTCCACAGGGATTAGAGCACGAAATAATGGAATGTGGAAACTTTAGGCTAGCCATTAGAAAAACTTTCTAACTTGATGAGAGTAAAGCATTGGAACAGATTGCCTGGAAAGACTGCAAAATCCATATCATTGGATTTTTTAAGAATAGGTTCCAGACATGTTTTATCAGATTCTGTGGTAACATTTGTAATAATAACACCTTATGCCTCTCTTCTGTGTTTTATAACAAAGAACCCCAGGGTGCCGCTACCCTCTAGGTAAAACATACAGACAGGAAAAATTTGCACTACACTTTTTCAGACAATGAGAAAAATGTCTCAAAGTAGTTAAGTCTCCTGCTTACTGAGCTGTAGGCATGCTCTAAAAAGGATTGTGCTGATAATTTGGGGTCTCATCTCCAAGGTCCCATCAAGCTATAATGACTCCATTGAGTCTGAGACACCTGATCATCCTACAGACGTCTATAAAGTAAACAATTCTAACTCACCATAGTGCTCTCCCTTTGTAGTCAGTGAAAGAAAGCAGGTACATTTAAGCAGTGAATCACCTGGCCTTCTAAGGTATACTAAAATAAGCTATATTTTACTGTTTCCCAGACTGAGAATGGATGCACCAGTTAGGAATCTGAGCTTTCCAACTCTTTCCTTTGTAACCCAGGATTTGAAATAAAGTATTCTGGAGCTGCATATTTGCATATAGAAAAGTATGAGTGTAACTTGGCCATTCTCAGTAAGTACAAGGTTGAGATTACTATGGAGTAAATTCTATATTTAGGAGCAGAAACAGGAAACATTCCCCTTCTACATTTTAGCACATTAAGATGATGTCTCAATTGTAAGATTAACTCCCTGACAAAGCTTGTATGATAGATGAAGATGGCCATAGGAATATGATCTTTTCAGCTCTCAGTGATTCTATAATTTACGACACGGTCCATCCTGCATCTATAAAGTGAAAAGGAATTCTCCAGATGTTCTAGAATAAAAGTCAGTTCTAGTAACAGCTTTCATATTGCCCTTCCCCAAGAAATCAATCTCCTTTCACACTAGATTTGTTTCACAAATATGAAACCTTTCTCCTAGTCAGCTTCCCAGAGATTTTCTTCCTTACTACAAAAGCATCATTGCTTTATCTTCAAATGTCTCTCTCTCTCTTTCCATCTCTTTTTGCCCTCATTCCTAGCATGAGGTCTCACACTTAACTGTGTCACAAGACCTGACTAATCCTGAGAAAGGATGGCTTATTTAGGTGGCAGAATCAAAATTCTCCTTGGGACCACAACACAGTTCAGGAGTGTTAATAGCTAGGCATTCTAGCAGAGGTGATCAGACTGAGGACCTCTGCCCTTGACATCAACACCCTCACCTGTGCTACAGGTGAGGGAGGTTGCTCTGCAGCCACAGAGTGGAAAGCTGCCAGATCAACTGTGGACACTGGGCACAGCAGCAGACCAAGGGGAGTTTAGCAAGAATTAGCAGTACTTTATATGAACTCCAGGCAGGTGCTGAGCCATAAGCACTTGTTTCTGAATGACTCCTACTTTAGGCTTGCAATACCAAGTGGGCCCCCTGTTAAAGGGAGTGACCCATCCAGCCAATGCCCCACTGACTTGCACACAAGGCTGAGTTATTAATTTGAAAAGCATTTTACTTCCATGGATCATGACATTTGGAGAAGGAGCTGCAGTGTCTTTTTAATTTCAAAATTGCTCTTTGCTGGAATAGAGTCAGAAAGGTGGGGGGAAGTTTCCGTTTTGCTCATGCATTTAATCTATTTAATTGCAGATCCTCCAGGACAATCCTCCTTGGATGCAACAAAATAAAATGTATGAATTGGGATTCTGCTGACTGTGCTTATTCTGAAAACACCAGTACCATCACAGTACTCATTTGGCTTTGTTTTAGTCCTGTAGTTGGAGATTTGCCATTACTGGTCCCTTTGGCCACTTTCCTTCATCTCTTCCAAAAGAAGCCAACTAGCTTGGCTACTCTGAGGGCTAGTTTGGCAGCTGTTAACTTCCAGATTATATTGCTTGAGCACTGGCATCTGCAGCAGTGACCAGCCTTTCCTCTGGCCTCTGCCCTGGCTTTGTTCCCAGCAACACAACAGCCTCAGGCTGGTGCAGGACCAGTCTGCTGCTGGAATCCCTTCACATCCTGGCGGATGCTCTCCTTTGAGCCCACCTTGAAAATAGAAAATATGCTTCATAGTAGCTGCCACACTTGCAAACAAACCCAATGGACGGCATCTTGTTTTCAAGACAACCACAGGCCTAATACCATTCTAAACACACCTGGAAATATGTTGTTGCCACAATGTGGCTGGAAGAGGTGCAAATCACTTATGTTTGATCCTTTTCTTCATCAACAAGGCAGAGATTTTACACCTGCCTTATTTTCTGATCCAGTTTTCATGGAAGATTTCTTGTATACAGTCACTTACAGAAAGCAATAAAATTTAATTATCACCTATTAGCATATGCAAAACTACTTAGAGACTACGTCAGTACCCTAAGCCTGGATGAATCAATGTAATGTAAGAAAGCAGCCAACATTTTTATAATGCACTAGAAAACTCTCTAAGTCCAGAGTCTGCACTTGGAATGGGAGAAGGAAATGGATAGGACACAAATTTATATGAATAAGGATTTGGTAGATAAAGATCATGAAAGCCCAAGAAATCTTGCAAAGGACTAAATTCTACATCAAATGTGCAGCCTATGGAATTTTAAAAATAAATGCTTAAAGCGGGTTTCAGGCACTTCTTAGATCACTAAGCTAAGTCTTGTCTGAAGCCAAGATTTCAAATTAATTAGCTCCAGTACGTTTTTATAGCAGAAATCTAACTCCTGAAAACATGTATGAGGAAACATGGTAGGACTTGCAACCAGTGAAGCAGGCAGTGTATACTCTATGTCTACTTTGTCTTGATGTAAAATTTCACATGCAAATATAAGGTTAATATTTTTGAGGTAATTTCAAGATACAAAGTTCCTTCAAAGCCTCCCAAGAACTCCCCATTGCCTATAGAGTTGTTCTGCACAGGAAGGAATCATGTCAGACACCAGACTTACAGAGGTTTCTACCCTGTCTCCTGGGACAGTTCCCAGCACCTTCATAAAAATCTTTTGCCAGAATGCAATATAATAGTCAAGAAGC
Organism: Anthoscopus minutus; assembly: GCA_013399455.1. Lineage (NCBI taxonomy): Eukaryota > Metazoa > Chordata > Aves > Passeriformes > Paridae > Anthoscopus > Anthoscopus minutus. The sequence goes on along the minus strand of VWYI01037733.1, from coordinate 10,868 downwards.
AGGGAAAGGGAAAGTCGAAGGACAATGACAGACCAAAAAAACTGTGTGTCTATCCCCTGTTTCTGTGAAGATTTGATATGCTGTAGGTAAAGCATTACTTTCCATGAGATTTAATTTCCCAGTAAGGAATTGTATTTGTCTGCTCAAGACTCCTCATTGACCAGCCACTGGTCAGATGTGAAGGTCCATTCTCCCAGCATCATGGCCCTGTAAATCACATTGAATTCCTGTAGCAACACATTGAATCTCAGTTGTAGACAAGACAGTGTACCAGTGACTAGGCAGAGTCTGATAAGCTGCTGATCAAATTGAGGATATAAAACATCTGTATTGTCTGATCCAGTCTGGGAAATTCAAACTAGACCAAATTTTGTTTTGGAATCCCAGCAACATTGGCCACAGATGATATCTACTGAACTCAGATACAAATTAATGAAAATTTACAGGGTAAATTTCTCAGGTATATAAAGCTTTTTCAGGATTTACTGTGCAATAATAGAGTCTTGCTTAGTCAACTAGAATTTACATGAGCAAGTACAGGAAGTTTGGTTTCATTACAGAAGCTGAAAAGGTGGCAGAGGCAACCAGGCACCTGATAATTCTTCCATTAAATAGGAAATTTCCAAACAGGATATCACTATATATTGTCCATTCAGCCCCCTCTTACAGTCCTTGGGCAGTGTGTGTAGTAAGAAAAAAGTTGCAAAATATCTGCATTTTGCCACACTCTCATTCATCTAATGTTCTCCAGAGATTTCAGCTTCAAGCTATTCTAGCTGAATTTCTGGCTCCAGAAAAATCACAGATCCCTGACCCCTCCCTTAGGCCTTCACCCATGAGAGTTAGTTTATATGAATCTACTAGTTGTCATTGTAATTAGAATAGTTTAAAATCTCCTATACTCTCTACAAAGCATGATTTACATTTTAAATGTAAAGTATTGTTGCATTTAATACAGCTCTACAATCAAACTGAAGTCAGCAGCATCCTTTTCAATGGGTGGATTTAGTTCGTAAGAGTTAAAAGGTATAGTTGCTAAAGAAGGATCCTGATGAATTTTACAGGTACCACATCCCATCACGCCTTTCAGAACTGACCAAAATCTGTATTAATACTAATTAAGGTCTTCATTTAGCTCTCCCAACTGGTCAGATGTTCCAGAATCCACTTCTCTGATTGCTAGATTATTTCTAGTCTGAATTTGCCTATGGGCAATCACAACACATTGACTCTTATGGCAACATTGTTATTCCGCTGAAGGAAGTGTTTTTTCTTCCTTTGCACTTTCCCCCAGATGTATTTAACAGAGCAGGCATAATCCCTTTCTCCTAGGCCTAACTAGTCACCTTTTAGTCTCCTCTCCAAAAAAAAAATATAGCCTGGCATTTCCCAGAATCATTTATTTCTTCATTGAATATGAGTTACTAGAATTGTATGTAATTTTCCAGATAAAATACCGGTAATATAATTTTCCATCTCTCTAGAAGTACCTTACCTGACTTTCCTTAGGAACACTTGATCTTTTTCATGGCTGAATCATATTTGGATATGTTGGTCAATCTGTGACTATTTGACTCAACCAAGCTTCCTTACTTCCTTAGTAATTTCCAGAACTTGATTTTTCCAGCCTACCAAAAAAGTTCTTTTTACAAATGCCTAGATGTAGTGGCTGAGTTATAAAAATGTTCACTTCACTAATCTTCCTCTCTGTTTTTCAAATGAGAAGTTAAGCTCACTCATGGTGTAAGAACATTCCAGTTGGATTTGACTGTATGGATTGGAGTTCTATTCTATATCTGGGCTGGTCTACTACTCTGTGTAAGGCATTTTACTCATTATTCACATTATCTCAATATCAAAAGGGCATTTTTCTTACTGGAGTGGATAAAACTGGACAAAATACGTTGCAAGAAAAAAAACTTAAGTCAGCAAAGAAATTAGAAGAGTTGAATTGCTCCCCACCGTAGTGATGGTTCTTTTATCTCTTATTAAATACAGAGTCAAGCTTCATAGTCTCAACAGATAGTTTTCAAAGCAATTTTGTCTTTTATATTTAAGCAAAGATACAAAGCATCTCATAGAGGAGGAAACCAATGCAGAAAGCCATGATGATATTTTTAGTGATGTCCAGATAACACTGCTGGCTGAACAACTCACAGCTGTAGTCCTTGCTTAGTGGAACGCACCAGTGGAAAATACACCAGCATTTGCTTCACTGAGATTAGGTTTTCATAGTAATATCATTGCCATTGTAAAATGAAATTCAGTTTCATTTCAAAACCAATCAATGGGTTTGATTTCTTAGTCTGAATTTTGGGGTTTTTTTGGTGGCTTTGGATTTTGTTCTGTATGTGTATTGAGGCTATTTGTGGTTTAATTTACTTTTCATCAAGTTGCTACTAAAGCACCACCTTAAGTTTCCCAGAACCAATGACATGAGCTTATGCTTTGTTGAAAACCCCACCAATAAAGAGATGAAGAGAAAGATGCCCCTTGTAATGTGAAATTCTACTTTGATTTAGTTTAGGTCAATCTGGGCCAGAAATATATCTTTAGCATTCCTTAAACGGAAATTTCTTGCACTTTCAATAAATATTATTTTGTCATGCCCCACTGTATTACTCAAGAACTACAATGCAATAACAATAGACAACTACTGTGAAATCCCAAACCAGGACACTTATGAACAAGGCTGAACTATTTACTGTAATCATATAATAGAGAAGCTTACCTCCTACCCAGGTCTCTGCCCAAAATGAATTAAACTCCCCTGAATTCTCATTCTACAAAAACACATGGTTTTTGCATATCATACAGCAAATCGATAACATCCTTGTAGCATATCAAGGCACATGAATTTTGAAATGGAAACTGTTATGTCAGAGACACCACTCAACAACTCTTTATTTGAGGAATTTACTGGAGACAGGAGGCTGAGGCACTGAGTAACAGAGGTTTATTCTTGCAGAAGTGTTTTTTCTCATTATTTTGCTATCCAACTATTACCCAACACCACAACACTGAAAGGTTTACATAAATTCCCCTCACTTTCTGTTTTATATCATTCTTGAAGGGTTTTTCTGGTGTTTCATTGCTTGGATGGATGTACTGTTCACTGTGTAATAAAGGGCTCAGCCCAAAGAATGGTGGTGAATGGAGTTAAACCCAGAGGGCAACAAGTCACTAGTAGTGTTACCCAGGGCTCAGTGTTGGGGCCAGTCCTGTTCAATATCTTTATCAAAGATCTGGGCAAGGGGATCGAATTTGCCTTCAGACATTTTGCAGGTGACATCAAGCTGGGCAGGAATGTTGATCTGCTGGAAGGCAGGAAGGTTCTGAAAAGTAATCTGGACAGGCTGGATTGGTGTGTCAAGGACTAATGCTATAACATTCAACAGATTCTGGGTCCTTCACTTGGGTCACAACAACCCCATGCATCACTACAGGCTGGGGACAGAGTGGCTTAAAAGACACTTGAAGACCTGACCTACAGCCAATTAAACATGAACCAGCAGGATACCCAGGTGGCCAAGAAGGCCAATGGCATCCTGGCTTGTAGCAGAGTAACTGCGGCCAGCAGCACCAAGGCAGTGATCATCCCTCTGTTTTTGGCACCAACTGAGGCTGCACCTCAAAACCCATGTTCAGTTTTGGGCCCTGCGCTACAAGAAAGACACTGAGGTGCTGGAGTGTGTCCAGAGAAGGGCAACAGAGCTGGTGAAGGGTTTGGAACTTAAGTATGATGAGGAGCAGCTGAGGGAGCTGGTTGTGTTTAGTCTGGAGAAGAAAACCTTAGAAAGAGGAAACCTTATGACGTCTACAACTATGGGCATAGCCAGGTGGGGATTTGTCTCCGAAGTAATGAGGGACAGAACAAGAGGAAATGGCCTTAGGTTGTGTCAGGGGAGGCTTATGAATGGATTCAAAGAAAAACTTCCCCACTCAAAGAGTTGGCAAGCATTGGAACAGGTTGCCCAAGGAAGTGGCTAAGTAACCATCCCTGGGGGTATTTAAAAGACATAGATGCGTCATTTAAGATAGGTTTTGGTGGTAGACTTGGCAGTGTTAAGGTAATGGTTGGATGTGATGATCTTAAAGGTCTTTTCTAACCTAAATTATTCTAGAATTCTGTCATTTATATCTTAGATTGCAGGTCTCAAAACCATACGTTAAATTAAATTATTGAGTTTTTACTATCTTAGAGAATCCCTGCTGTACTATGTGTTCAGAATTGCTTCTCCTTCCTGGATCCCATCACAGAATGGGTGAAGGTTGTGCTGGACAACCACCACTTTCAAGGTTAAAAAAGATTGCAAGCCACTTAAAAAATGAAAACCAAATCTGACAGGTCACTTTAGCTTTCCCCCTATGGCTCCTTTGGTGTGGATCACAGAGACCACAGTGCTTCTTCCAAGGGACAGCAAGGAAGGGTGGGCCTCTGGAGGGGATCAGCAAGGGCAGTATTCAAGAATAAAAGGTTCAGTCACAGAAAACATTGCAGGAAGGAACAGAGTTCAAGAATTAGGTCATTATTAATCAAATTACAGATCAGTCTCAATAACTACATATTTCCTTGAGCCTGCATTCAACAGCCCTTTTGTAAGATATTCACAGAGTAGGATCAATACCTCTCTGGAGGTAAGTGGCATAAATTATGTCTCAACATATACACCACAGGAGCTTTACTGTGTGTTGTATACAGTAATTGCATTTTATAGATGACTGTGGAAGGTTTCAGCTTTCATTGATTTTTATCATAAACTAAAAGGCAGCAAGAAGAAAAGAACAGCAGTTTATATGAAGAAGCCAGTCAGCTGAAGCTGCAAAAGAAAATGAAAATTTGGCAATGTACGTGCGATCAATCCATGTTTCATGCAGAAATGAATGCAGATATTTGAGCCTTTCCACTCAGAGTAGCAAAAATCTTGAGAGTGCCCCAGAAATCCCAGTTCATCTAATAGCAGTCAATTGTGCTATCCATCAGCAGGGTTTAAGACTATAAGAAGTCTTTCTAATTACAGCACTTTTAACACTTCTTATACCATGAATGCCATCTGAATCATTTCTGAAACAAGGTAACAGGTTGTGTTTTCATTATCACACATAATGTGACCACATTCACATTCTAATTGAGGTGAGGGACATAAATTAAGATCATCATCCTATCCAACATTTATAACTTTCAAAAGTGTATTTTTAAACCACTGCTTTTCTGATTTCCTTCTTTTTCATGTCCTTCACAGTGAGCAATTCAGAAGAGATGTTAATGCAGCATAACAACTCTTTACCCTTTTTCAAGGCCAATTTTGCAATATGGGCAAAGTGATTGGAAATGTAGTCCTGAAAAAGCTTAAACCATCTGTCAGGGACTCAGTTAAGAAGATCCACACTGTTTCACAGCCAAAGATGTGGATAAATTATGCCTGGCTAGAAATGTCCAAGGCGTTGGGTTACCGTTCAAGCTTATTAGGATGAATTGCAATTTTTTTTATTGTTCATTACTCTGGTAACATAATCTTTTCAAATTATAATATGCAATAAACCATGCAGACTGGAAAGCAAGCAAGTGGTAAACACAGGTATTAATGATATAAAAGCTCCATGTCCCATTATATCAAAAATCCATGTATGTGTATGCACCCAAAAGCCTATTTTTTTTTGTCATGTGTTGACATAGCTGTGTCTATATTTTAGTGTTCCATATATATTTATTCTTGTTGTTGATCATGTTTAATCATATGCCATAAACCACTTGTCTATTTTATTCATGAAATGTATTTCACAAAAAAAATAACAGTGTGGAGGATGAGAGTTTAGGATTGCTTTGTTTAAGTTTAATGACTTAGACTAGAAGACATTAAAAAATATTAATGTTATGCTGTTGTTTTAATATCATTATTGATTTAATGGACAACCGTTATCCCAACATTTCTAAACAAGGATTTTTCCAAAGTATTTCATAAACACTCTCAGTCTAAACCTTTTAAAGACCATAAATACTGTATGAAGCTTTTATCAGAAATATGAAATTGATTATTACTTGAGGGAAGGCCTCTGGACAATATACAAAATAAAAATATATCAAATTTTCCCATCTAAATTGCTGTGCTATGATTTTTAAAACCCCCACAGACATTGTAAATGCTAAAAAGTACGTGAAGATCTATGCTTAT
>VWYI01037729.1:22795-33672 GCA_013399455.1 Anthoscopus minutus | reverse complement strand
TTTGCCTCAGCAGAATAACTCAGATTACCCCAAGGTATTGTATTGGAATTACAACATCCCATTGAATTTGAGATCCTTCTAAGCAGTTATCAGTTGTCAATCTGTAACAGTCTGTTAGTCTGACACATGCCTGAAGCCCATCTGCAATCTGGCCTGATACATAACATTATTAGAGCTATTGTCTACACATTATGGATGAATCCTATGCACCAACTTTGCTGCAGAACAAAAAAAGGCACAGATAAATAGTATTTTCATTTCAAGACTTTAAATCTAACTCACAGACACACTTTCCCCTCTCAGTTTCATTTAAATTCTTTGCAAGTAGTCTTCATACTGGATCCTTTATACATTCAAGTTTAGCCTTCTCACATCCAGTGTTTCCAGGGCATGTAATTTGTAGAGGACAGCAGATTGAGAGTAACAAGAACAGCCTGGAAAGGGCTTCAGGAAAGCAGACATATCACAGCTTGTCAGTTAGTCTTAAATGTCTAATACTCTTTTGGATAAATGACAGGAACAGACAAAAGCCTGTCAGGGACAAAGCATCAATTCTTCTTGTTAAGATTCATGTTTTATTACATATATTATTAAAGTCCCGGTTGACAAAACATCATAAATCTGGCCCCATTCTATTTGTCAACACTAATGTGCTAATTAATTCTTTTCTCCTGATATACCAAAACCCATATTTCTATACAATAGATATTTAGAGTATGCTCTTCTAGATTTAAGCAAGAACTTTACTTTTCCTGCTTTATTTCCCACACACATTTTACTTCCCCCCTATTCTTTCAAACAGGTGGAGCAGATAATCTGGGTATGTTTCTTCAAGGGCTTTTCCAACAAATAGATCTTCAGATTTTACATAGGAATGGTTCCAGTTAAAACACACAGATTATAAGAACAATACCCCAGAACTAATAAGGAACGAGTTCATACTACATTCTAAACTAAACTCCTAGAATATCAGACTTCCACTGGAAAAGATTAACTACAAAAACAAAGCTATATTCTTNAAACTTCCACTGGAAAAGATTAACTACAAAAACAAAAGTATATTCTTTTTCTGTGATTTCATTCTAAAAGAAAAAAAAAAAGCCACCAAAAACCAAACCCCAAAAAAGTAAATACCCCCAAACATGAAGTCATATGTTTTTTACTCTGTCCCCTCACTTCAAGACTTCACAATAACAGACTACAAATTTACAGGCCAAAAAGTTAGGACAGACAGCTGGAAGGGCAGAATCCTATATTATGATTCATCGCTTCAGAATTATTCTTAGCTTTTTTTAAAAAAAATCAAAAGATGGTACAACCATGTCCTTAAGACTGGAGAGCCCAGCTTTACAGATACTTGGGACAACCATTTCAGAAAAGTGGAGTCAAGCTGTCAAGCTAACTTTTGCTCACTCTTTGGCCCACTGATTCTCACACAGTACCACCCCAGGATCAATGGCCTGTTTAGATATGGAAGAAATAGTTGAGCAAAAAACTATAATGCAAAAAGCTTTCATCCTTTCTACAATGAAGTCTCTCCTCTGCAACAATGTATGGGTAAAGAAGCAATTACTACCACTGAGCTGTTATGAAGGTCTCCTACCAGTAGCATATGACAAATTTTTGCACATCTGTCTCAACTGAACTCACCATGTTGTATGTAAGAAAGAGCAAAATTTGAGATGCAAGCAGTGCTCTATCTTAAGAAAGGTATTTGATATTTGTCATTCAAAGCCAAAGACATTGAACTTGTAATCACCTGTTCTGCTAATTAATTCCCACCATTAAAACACATGGTTCGCTCCTCATTTTTCTAACACATCTACAAAAATTCAGTCACTAGTTACACTGTCTACAGTTCTCCAGTCAGGAAAGTGATACTACACGTGGTGACAGATTCTGCTGATACATGTGGAGCTATTGCAGCATCTTGGACACACAAGGAAAAGAGCTGTACGATCCAAACACAGATATACTTTTGGTAAAATGAAATAAAGTCACTTAGATGTATAGAGGCAGGTTGCTAAAACAGGAGCCTAAGCATTTGCGGGAAATTAAATCAGATAGGAACTGGATTTATTTATCATCTACAGATGCCCTTCAAATCATCTAACAAGAAATCTGCCTGAAACATTCGATTTCTGTTCCTCAGATAAAAAGTAGATTTAAAAGATCTCTTCAGTAGAAGTGGAGTACAAAATTGAAAACAGTCTCTTGCACATCATAAATAGGTGGTCCAAAGAAGCAGCGCTACCCAGAACTATGTATATGCATAGACCTGAGAAAATTTATGAGAAAACTCACATGAGAATGATTATTTACTTTTTGGATTTAAAATACTTGATCTAGACACTTTAAATCAAAGATCAACACAGCTACTCACTGTATGGTATGTGTACTCACTATATGGTATGACTTAGTGGTTTAAAGTGGCTTAAAACTGCATAGTCTTAACCAATATTAACTCTATTGCAGGAATTATAGACGTAAATATTGCAAAATTATGGTTAAAGAATGTACCATGCCCATATACAAACTGCATCTTTGTCTATAAAGTTTGCAGAACACATGGAAAACAAAGGGGATATATAGAAGATTCCAGAAATGAGGAATTATCTTAATATGTCCAACAGCACAATTGGAACGGTTTCATAAAAACTCTGAAAGGAACTGAAACTCTGGAAAACTTGACTCTAAACTGGAAGACTCCCTCCCAGGTAAGCTCCATTCCTGTGCCCAAGTACTTCTCATGCCCTTAAAGTATGGTTTCTTAAATCACTTAAAAACTTGCAAGTGGTTTACAGCAGGAGCACTTGAACAAAGAAAATTACAAAATCCCTTTCTTTTAAATTTTTCTCTTCCCCTCTACTATCCCTCCCCTTTTATGTATTCAAAGCTCTTGAATCGTGAATGTTGAATAGAGAATCTCTCCCCCTTTTACTTCCTGCTTCACTGTTACAAAATTTTATGATGAAAGACTTAAGAAGCATTCCTTAATTAAAGAAAAATTATTACAGTGGTCATAGTACACTGCCAACATCTGGAAAAAGTATTTCTACTAGAAGATAACTCAGCTAAAAACACAGTAAGAGACAGCAGTTCAAGCTAATGTATTAAAATCTGAGCTAATAAAATAGAAATAAGAAAATAGTAAGAAAATCATAAATAATAACATGAACTAAGCACCAGGGAAGAAATATCAAGCAACAAATATTTTCTGATAGAATATATTTTTAGAAGTTCTTTTGAAGTTCTTAGAGAATAAAATGCCAAAAGTTTCTTATAGGCATCTAAATACATCTTAAAAATTCTGTGATGTTAAGATTGCATGAGCTAGCTATAATCACACCATTGGAAGAATTGATGGAGCATTCACCTATGGCTGAAAGTGTCCTGGTCTGCAAAGACACCTAGGAATTGTTTAGATAAAATTTCTTAATTCCAGATTGAAATTTAAATTCTATGTAAATGCTTAAAGGGATTTTACCTATTTGTATGCTTAGACCACACCTTACAATAAACATATGATAACCAGGAGTTTCTAAATGAAATTTGTACCAAAACCAGAGGGCCTAAATAGCAGACAACTTGTGATAATACTAAATAAACAATCTCAAAGTGACCTTGAAAGAGCATTGGTTCATGGAAGTTAAATTCATTGGAGTGGAAGGAAGAGAGAGGGGTCATTTATTTATTTATTTTTAACTTTATATACAATTCATAGTGAACAAGCTAAACAAGTCAACTAAAAATATGCATAACAACTTTTTTTAATAGATACATACATGGAGATTCCATTACAGAAAAACAGTTACCTTGCAATACCTGTTGAAATTGGCAAAACAAAATGTGTATATACATAAAGGGACTGTCTTGTTTGTTTGGGGATTACTTTGGGAAGGAGTGGGTTGTTGGCTTTTATTTTTGAGTTTTAGGGATTTCATTGTAACATCTAAACTATCATCAAGCTGAGTATTCTGACAGAACACAGACCTAGGGGATCCGTAGACTTTAGCTTGGAGGAAACTCCATCGTATCATCTTGCCTGCCTCAGAAAATGTCAGGCAAATTTACATTCGCAACTTATCTCTGTTTAAAGAGAACCCTCCAGTTTTGATGTTTTTAAGTAGATGCAGAACCACCTTTTTCTCTCACTGGGAGATGAATAGCTCTATACAGTCCTTTTGACCTCATAAGCACCATCACAGCCAGTTATCACTCAAGAGCACACAAGCTATGGTTAGATTTTCACCTTAGTCAGCCACACAGTAAGCTGCCTTGAGTACTTCTGTCAATATGTGCATTCCCAGAAGGTATTAACTGTTCTCAGTGTCTGGTTTTGTTACCTTAATCTTGCCATTTTCTACATGAAGGTGTGTCTGAAACGGAATAAGAATTGAGACTACTGCAGATACACTATCTCATATGGGAAGCCTATCTATTCCCCAAGAGTACAAAGTTTCCTGAGATCCATGACAGCTAACTGTTGACTGCCACCTGGAACTGGAAGCATTAAGTTCAGATAAAAAAAGAAGGCCCACACTCACAACCACCCCCCTCCCTCTACACACACCAGCACTTTAGCTTAGTGACAGCAAAGGGCCGTATGTCGTGTACTCTGCCCTCCCCTGACACAGAAATTTCTGTGTACTTCCCCAAAGTTTAATGAACTTTGTGTGTGTGTATATATATACATATACATATATACATATACAGATAAAAGTAAATTAAAGTTCCTTCAACTGCCCAGAGCATACCAGCAAATTCACCCGTGTCACATAGATCCAAACAATAAAAGCAGCAGTTGACAACACGTTGCAGCTATCAAAACAACTTATTTGGCAAACATATGGGCAAAGAATGTGCCCAAATAGCCACCAAAGAAAGGCCACTAGACCCAGGGCGTGGGCAGAAGGCAGGCCAGTGATGGCTGAGCATAAAACATTACATAGGCACATCCAGTCTGTTGAAAGAACAATTCCTGCAGAATTTTGCTGGTGAACAAGTAGGTACACACTCAGGTCCTACTGCTTTTGATAAAACATCTTCTGGAAAAGATCAGCTGCACAGTCCACAACTCAACGTATCTTCTCAGTTTACATCTGCAATTACCACCTGTATTTCCTGATCTGGGCTGGCCCATGTGTGAAGGTATAGCATCTGTGGAAATATTTCCAGGGAAAGTTGAGATGCAAAGAGCCTGAGGTAAACAGACTGGAGAAGTTCCAGGGTTTTTAAAACAGCTGTAGGGGGGACCTAAATTGTCTTACTATTTTATAACAAGCCAAAAAGAAAGAACATTTAATCTTAAACTTGGAAAGTAAAACCTTTTACTTAAAGCCACTTTGTGCTGATCAGAGGCAGAATAAATGCTCAGGATTATAATGGAAGCACTGAAACTCTTCCTGCTTTGCAGATCCAGAGGTAGAGTCTCATCTTATATATGTGTATGACACAAGAAACCAGAACTACTAAGTAGAAGTCTTCACACCACCCCGCCAGTAGCAGTAAGACTTTGTTTGCTCAAGCAAGAATCAAATGCCTTGAACTGACATTTTAATAGGACTGTTTTCCTAGCTTATGATGGACTAGATACATTAAGATAAAAAAACTATGAAATCGAGTATGTGCCTCACGGATGCTCTTAGTGTTATAAATGTAACCCAAATGCCGAAACTATCCTGCCTTTAGAAAGTAACTTTTTTTGAAGTGATAGCTTAGAAATAAAAGCATTCAATTACATCAAGGTAAGCATATTTTCTGGTTACATGTGTTAAAAGCTTCTTGGAAAAAACAATGTAGCTTCATTCATTGAGGTTGTTAGTACTAAGGAGCACAAAAACAGGGAGCAGAGATTTGGAGTTTGTTACCTGCACTAGATCTCCACAAGATGCTGGCTATGCTAGAAGTAGTTTCTAGCAAGTTTTTGGGCACTGGATTCTTGGGGTTTTTTACCAAACAACTAAAAATCACAGGTTTTTTAAGACAAATCCCAGGACTGCTTACTCTTCCTTAAAAGGAGACACTTTACCCATTCATAGCAGCAGACAGAGCTGTTTTCAAAACCTCTCAGGAAGGTGATTCGGTGACCCATATTAATAAAAAATAAACACAACCTCCTGTACTGTGGGTTGCAAAGATCCACACTTAGGTTCATATTCCTGCCATTCTCCAGACAAAAGTAAGTCTGATGTGCAGTAAGGGAGCATTACCAAAGGACTTCCTTGAGATGCTGAAGAAGAAACATGTCACACTCCAAAACTACCTCCAAAACTAGATTAGAACAAAGTGGTCCTGCCTTCCTGGACTGCAGGAAGCTGACAGCTGGCAAATCCATGCAAGAAGAGATTCATGTGTACTTTTCTACTCCTAGTGAGCATGTGAAATTTTTCTGCACATGAGAGACAAGATACCCAAAAGAATGTATTTTTTACTTCTTCCTTTCCTTTTTCTCTCTCACAGTAAACACCTTTGGCATTTAAGCATTCTTCTAACTCAGAACTGATTTTTACTATCCTCAGCAAAAGCCAATGCCCTCCTAACCCTGAGAAAAAATACCAGGTTTCTCAAAAGACTAAACAAACTGGTTTTATAGCATTCATTCAGGATGATGGAAAAAAAAACAAAACCAAACTAAACAAACAGAAAAAAACAAAACACAACACAAAACAAACAACAACAACAAAAACAACCAAAAAAAAGTCCTTTCTTTAGATGGGTCCTGCTAGATGGTGCATTCTAGTTGAAATAAGGAAACTATCATCATTTATAAGACATTCATTCAATGGTATTAGCCTGCATTTGTCATTAAATTCATAAGTCATGTGTTCTCAAAAATTGAATTATTTTCAACTATTTGGGGTTTTACATCTTTGATTTTGCTGTCTGCATAACATTTGAAAGGTCTCTTTAGTCTACATGCATCCAGGGATATCCTCAGCAGATCCTGTTCCCATGTTTGTAGGAAATTATAACTGATTAATGCACTAAAAGAAAAAAAGATGGAACTTAAGAATATAAAATGAAATAAAGCATGAAATTTCAAAAATTAAAGATGCAAGAAATATGCCTGTATGTAATCAGATGTTCAGCTAGCCACCCAGGCCATCACTCCAAATGACCTTCTGCCTTTGATGGATCCCAAAGTTCCCTAATTATACACTCCCTCCTTGCAATTACTACAGACTCCCTGCTGACCCTCTAACCTCCCTGCGCCATTTGCACCCCTGAACCCTGAATTTCAGGGCATGCTCTGAAATGTAACACAACAAAACCGCATACAGGGTGTCAGGAGCCATTAAGTAATGCTCCATGGGTACTCTGGGCTGTAGGTGCTCTTAGCACATGCAGGAAAAGGCTTAACAGAGGGTGAAATGGCAAAGCACAGTGGAGGGAGACAACAGAACACACTCAACCTGAGAATGCAAAAATAGAAAAGGAACTTGAGGAGGAATGAAGCTGTGAATGAATGCAGTCAGATCTTGGGGACAGATGCCTACAGGATAAAGTGAATACAAATACCTAGCTTCACTTCACATAACTCAGGCACATATCCAGAGCAACTTTTAAAATTCCATTGTTACACTTCCTGTACCTTTACTAAGTACAAGTCATTTTTCCCTCCTTAGTCCTTACAGCATTGGTCAAATATAAGCAATTGCCCTTATATATGCAAAGCTGGCAGATAAAAGTATACCTAATAACTCAAAGTAGTTTCTGAACTTCCATACACTAAGCTCAAGTTCAGCGATCCTACAAAGAGAAAGGATTTTAAAATATATATAATGCAAGGCTATTGAGTCACTAGCCTAATTTCTACTCTCTTGCTCTCAATAAATAGTATCTTACCTCAGCAGCAGTCAGACTTTAGATGTTTGGATACACTCATGAAAAGATGTTTGGATGCACTCATTAAAAGAGCAATAGCTGACTAATGTATTTTTGCAGGTACATTTGTTGGATGCACAAACCCATGAACTTTTAAAATTTTTGAAGATTAAAACATCTTTTTACTAATTTTTGAGGGTAGTGCCATGCAGGAATAGGGAATGCATTCAGAGGGGACAAGATCTCACAGGACAATTCCACCTGGTCTGTAGTTCCCTCTTTTCACATTCATTCTTCTCTAAACTCCAGAAACAGTTTTCTCCTTTGGCAGTCACACAAGGCAGAAAACATTTGCTTTGAATCCATGGGGATGAGGAAGAACATTAGCTTGAACATTCTAAGTCAGGTTGGAGGACACTGTGCAGTTACAGGCAACCAGCTGGCCATGACCACCACACAAGCCCTCCCTGGAAAACTATAGGCATATCCCACAGAAGGACAACAGCATCCATGGAGGCTCCGCTTCCTCTTCTGAAAATCTCCACCGCTGAGGGGCAAGCAGACACAGCATTGGCTATGCTACATACTTTCCAAGGTTGTATCTGCCTGGGCAGAAAGTGAAATGAGAGGTGAGAGAAAGTCCTGAGAGCAGCGAGACAGAAAGGTCCTTGCTGGTGGCTCAGACTGGGCACTCGTTGAGCCAGGCAATGCTGAGGACATGAAATACAGCTGGAAGCTGCAGTGAAAAGTTCACAAGGCTCATCTAGAAGAGGCAAAGGCCTAATTTAAAGGCACTCAGGGATTTCAGACCATACACATATATGATGATACTGTAATGTATCAGTAAGGAGAAGGGAGAGAAGTAAGATGTTCATCTTGTTGCAGGCAAGAAGATGGTCTTGTGATGAAGAATTTGAGAACTGATAAATAAAGTAGTTGAGGCAACTTTTAACAGCAGTAAGTACATGTTTTACAGAAAAGTTATTTTCAATGCACATGGTGCCTTCAAGTAATGCAAGTTTACAGGAATAGAATACAAACAGGCAGCAAAGGTTATGAAAGTAAAAATTCTTAGAACTTCTCATATTTATTCTGTATAAAGTATGCCACTATTCTCAATGACATGGCATTCTGTTCTTCTATTAAGGAAGAAATAAACCAAAACAAACCATATTTGCGATACCTCATCTTTCCCTCTCTTATTAAACATATTAAGACATTTGGTATAGTTTTGAATCGAGTTTTGGATAATGTAGTCCAGAACCAATGACAACTGTTTGTAAAGTAAGATATATAAACAAAACTTAGGATGAATACAGAATTACTGTTTTCAAATGCTTCTCCACTGATTTCCAAGGACTATACACAGTCCGAACACCTCTACCCAAAGTCAGGATGGTATATAACCAAACATCCAAGAAGCACATGAAAGAGGGGCATCTCTCAAATAGCAGTTATTTCTGGTTCTCTCTTCTATCCTGTGTATCACCTTCTTTTAATACACATTAAACAGTCCTAAATACATCCAACCAATTGCATTCTATTTTGTGTAGGCTACTAGAAAGAGCCTAGTACATGAAGTCAGATTTTCTTCAAGTCCTAAAAATAAAAGTCTCCCAACTTTAGTTTCCTGAGTGACTGCAAAAAAAACTGAACAACTTCAACTTAAATTCACAGTAATATTTACAATGCTGTATGTCTACAGTGTGCATGCCACACAACTTGACCTTGGCATTTCAGTAAGTAGTGATATGGTAAAGCACAAGGTACCAGTCTTCACATTTCTGGGCACAAAACTGTAAAATCTGGCAACATAGTGCAACTGTTTGCAAGGACAGTTGTTTGATACAATTTCTTCATTATCAATTGGGAAGACATAATAAATGCTATCAAGGGATAAGTACAGAACGTATATTGTTGAAGTTTTGATTTGTCTACTCAATTCAACTCTTAAGAAGTGTTTCACAGACACACTTCCACTGAAGTCAGGAAATTTCCTATTATTCCCTTTTAGCAGAAATGTGTTTAGAGAGTACTGCTGCACACTTACTAGGATACAACATATCTTTACACTATTGTTGAAAGCTGAGGAAGGAACTGATCAACACCAGCTCCTCTCTCACCATCTCAACCACCATTACTCCTCACAACCACAGTATCTGTTAAGCTACAAACACATAACTGATGCCAACTGACAGCATCATTTTACCAAGTCAATAGCTTACTCTGTTTCTAAGGCATGCTTCTTCCTCTGTTATAACGCTCTTGGTGTCAGGAGTTACATCAACCAACTATATTACTGGCCAGCAACAGATCCTTTGAAAGAAGCATTTGTATATCCCATCAGAGAAGTATCATCATGACTGCACATTGCTGATGCCAAGACATTTCATGACCAACTACTTGGAATGATGCCCAAGAATTTCTAGCTTAGCTCTCCAGCAAAGGCATCCCACTACATTTCTTTCAGGGAGGAGAATATGAATGGAGACAGGAAGCAGTGACCAACATGCTTACCAAACCACCACAGATGCTGAAGACAGCCATGTGCGTCTCCTGGGCATTGACATGTCCACGATAGAAACAGTGGCGCAAGTCAGGGGATGACTGCTTCTGCGGGGCCCCGACGTGCACCACCGTGTACTGAGCAGCAATGAAGCCTGCATCAGCACTCAGGTTGAGCTGGAAGACCTGCCCGTATGCTCTGAGCTGGTAATGAGTTCGGAAAGCAGCAGGCTCCAGCGGCGCCTCCAAGCTCCTTTTCCTCCTTCTGAAGTGATGCGTCTGCGGGAAAACTTCTCCAAACTCATTCACTCGGACAGGTGTGATGATTTCATAAGAGGAGAGCTGCTTCACCAAGGTCTCTGCAACAGAAGGCAGGAGGCTTAGCGTGATGCACAGCAGCAACCCCTCGCTGGCACCCGCTGGCTCCTGGCACGGCACTCATGGCACTAGCCCGGGGTCCGGTGACAGCCGGGGGACGGGGGGTGCCGCCAGCACGCCCGGTGAGACCCCGCGGCGGCCGCCCGGCCCCGCCGCTCGCCGTCCCC
>VWYI01037729.1:0-22496 GCA_013399455.1 Anthoscopus minutus | reverse complement strand
GCCCCGCGCCCTCCTCGTGTTCCGCCGCCTCCGTGGCCCCGCACACGCCCGCGGGAAGCCGCCCTGCGCCCGCGCTCCCTCTCCTCCCGCCCCTCGCCTCCGCTCCCCCAGCTCGCTCTCCGCCGCCGGGGTGGGCGAGGGCGGCCCTTCCCTTCCCGTCCCTGCCTCCGCCTCCCGTGCCGCTGCCCCCGCGGCCGGCGGGGCGGCGCGGAGATGCCCGCTGCCCTCAGGCGGGGCCATCCCGCAGTCAAGAGCAGGCGAGGCCCGGCCCGCCCCCGGGGCACCAGCCCCCAAAGGGGAGAGCAGCTTCCCCTCCGAGGCGTGGGCAGGGGCAGCCCGAGGGGCTCGGCCCCGTCCCGCCGCCCCGGGTGCAGGCGGCTTCACCGCACGCGAGAGGCGTCGCTCCTGCCAAACTACGGGCTTCTGAGAAGCCTGGCAACGCCGCGTTCCCGCCGGGAACGGCAGAGGCCGTGCCGTGAAATCCAGCGGTGTCAGTGTCCCACAGATTCAGTATCACCCAGTCGCAGCCCCCGGCGATCACTTGTCCTTGCACCGCTCTGGGGGGAAGCCGTTTCCACACGCCGCAGAAGGAAGGGGATGTCCAGGCAGAGCCTGACACCAGGGTGTCGACAAACAGGAATTGTTCTAGCTCCAGATCGTCTGCTTAGGTAGTTCTGTCTGGGCAAAGTCTTCCTAAAGATGCTTGTCCCAGCATCAGCTTGTCCAGGCTGTCAGGGAACCTGGCATCCCTCACAGGGAGTGAGTGGATTATCTGTTTTACTTGATTATCTTTTTCTTGATATGAGGGAATGGGCTAATCAGGCCTTGAGTGAAGCTGCATGGTGCTGAAACAGCCTTCACTGCTATAAAATCATACATACTTTGTGAAGAGTCCAGGACTGTAGAAGGAATACCTGGATTGTTCCAATGTATGTTGATATCCAGCAGAATATTGATAATATTGAGTCTTGTTGGAAATACCATATTTTTTCTGGAATACTCAGAAGATGGAAGTTCTCAGATGGGTATTAAAACAGTTTTCTCTATGTGCGGTCACAGATAAGCAGTTATATGAAAAGAAAAATTGCATTTGAAATCTGAAGAGTTCTGCAAAGTGAAAGCAAACAAAAAGCTTATGTCTCCAAATACCATCAATATCAAAGAAATCCAACAAGAAGCAAGAATTTTAAACTATTTCTATTAAACTGCATACACCAGAGAAGACTGATCATGATAGGTAAACAGAACTCCAGTTCTAAGAATTGAGTGTGAGAAAGGAGGAGAGATTCTGCTCACCAGAGAAGCATGAAGATACAAGATTCATTTCAGTACTCCAAGATGTCCTGCTGCAGGACATACATGGGGAAAGTAGAGTAGAGCAAATTTTAAGGATGAGTGCTTTGATTTTATTGACATAAAATGTACAATGTACTACATTTAATGTAAGACATTTTAGCAATACATTGTAATACATTGTAATTAATACATTTAATGTAAGACATTACATTGAGAGGAGCAATTTTTGTACATAACTCAGATTTCTCCAGCAAATTAGAATTTTCCTATTTCTTGGATCTTACTTGTTGAAGCAGTTATCAGAGTGCAGCAAGTTATCACCTGCCTAGTCAACTTAAATGGTTGTCAGTGATGCAGCAAATGGGCACTACCTCATTAAAGGGAAGCAAATATCCAGATTCAGATGTGATGTTTCACTTGTTTATGATTTGCAAAGTAACTTTCTGTAAAAATAAATGGAAGCACTAAGCACTGGGAAAGTCAAAGGTTCAATGATCCCAATTCAAGCCCAAAGCTTTGTAGACCTCTTCAAAGCAAATATAAGATGACTCAATTTTTTTAACAATTTATGTATTTTTAGATTTTAGGAAAGACATTTGCTTCAAATGCAAATATTTTAAAAGCAATAAAGTTACTTCTCTTAAATCTCATTTTAATGTGTTTAAATTTCCTTGTATTCTTTGTGAGAATGGAACCCCAGCTCTTCTATGGTAATCATTGAAGATCTATCTCTCCCTGAAGATTGGCAGTTTAGAAAAATTTAAAACTGAGAACCTTCATTTAGATTGACATGTGTTCCAGCAACTCCTGTCAGTGCCATGAACAAAAACTAGTTCCAGCTAAGGCACTTTTTTTTCAATTCTTCAACAGAAATAAAAAGCAAATTTCCAAACATGAATCTGGCTATTCAGGCAACGTGAAGCCTGACAGCTGAGCACATTTTATACTTAGTAGCCATTATTCCTTAAAAAACTTCTGAAGGTCTATAGGTATTAGGCACAAGTCTGATTTTCAAATGCAAGACGGGTTAGCTGTGCAGGAGCAAAGGACAATAGGGCAGGGGATTAAGGCATTTCTAGTAGTGTTCATGTTACCTGAATGGCTTTGGGCAATAAGCTGCGGTCATTCCTTTGACCTCTACCCATATGGCATCAGTTTGAATCATGTGAGGAGCAAATACAACCCTCATATCAAAGCAAGAGGTACAGTTCTATTACAAAGAAATATAAGTACATCAGAAAATTCAGAAATCATGGAAACAGTATGTTAGCTACAACTGTTAGAGGGAGAAGGGTAAAGACAGGCATAAGGATGAAATGAAGTTGAAGAATTATGGAAGTTATTCAAAGAAGCAGAACTGCAAAAAACCCCATAATGAAATATTAAAAACTAAATTAAAAAAAAAAAAGCAAAGTATGGAAACAAGGACACTGAGAGGCTGTGCAGTCTCCATGCTTCTATATACCCAAAACTCATCTGGTCAGGAAGTCTTAAGCAACCTGATTAACTTTTAAATTAGTCCTGCTTTGAGCAGGAGGTTGGCCTAGGTGACCTCCAGAGCCTCCTTCCAGCCCTGGTTATTATATGATTCAATGAAAAAAAAATTTTAAGAAAGATTCTTGGTGAAAGCTGAAAAGACTTAAGTGGAGAGGAAAAAGGAAAGGGAAAAAACCTATTAAAAGAACAGAGATGTAGGGGAAAAATCAGGAGAAAATAGTCTTCAGCTACAAAGAAAGAAGAAAGAGAGACACAACTGAGAATATTTAGTAAGATTTTTCAAGGCGAGCAGTTATATACTGGTAAAGCTCCAGCTAAGGCAGTGGAATTAGGCTGGTTTGCATCTGCAAATGCAGTCCTCAGAGATGTAATGTATTCTGACTTCATTAAATCTGCATTGACATTAAAGCTTGCTATTGAATAGTTGTCTTTAAAATGCCTCCTACATTAGAGAAATAAATCCATCTATTTACAGTATTTATTCTTTTCACTTTTCACTTCAGTTGATATGTTTGAAGTATGTTGCACCAGTTACTTTGCAAGTCAATGAAATAGAAGGATAGTCTGTGCTTGCTGAAATCCCTTGTCCTCTTTAGGGTTTCTCTAGAATTTGTGGACAAAATGAATTGCAATTAGGCCATAATTACCCAAATATTTGTACTTTGTACTTAAAATGCTGCAGTAGATAAGGCTTACCATATAAAACAGTAGGATTTGTAAAAATGCATACTGAAAAATTAATAAATTTCTTCCTTAGAACCACAGATTAGCTATTAAATCCTTTCACATATTTTTGGCTCCATTTTTTTATTTAAGTGGTCTTTTGTAAATAGCTTTGGCTGAAAATCACGAAGTGGAAAATAGAGTTGTAAACGCCAGTCATTCAGAAAAAGCAAAGACAACATTTCACAAGAGAAATTGTAATGAACAAATTTGTTTGTTATGAACAAATTTTATTTTAAAAAGGAGACTGTATGAAATTTATATTTACTTCTTTATCATTATATCTTGACATTTTTCTGCCTTGTGGAATACAATTTAAATCAGGCCTTCAGGCTCTTATTTACTGTTCTTGACAGGACACTAAGCGCATTGCACAGATCTGCCCAGTTTGAAATCACTTCTCTTATTCATCCACTTATCTCACATTTACCCTGAGATATTAATACCATATATATATATTCACACACACACATATAATATATATGTATATTCATATAATATATAAATTACATATAATATTATAATATATAATTTATATATAATATTATATATTATATGTATATTTATATACACACCATGTTGCCACCTGACCTCCAGCAGAGGGACAAGAGTGGCCCAAGTCCCTGTTGCCCAAGGCTACTGTTGTCAGGAGCAGGCTGGCCTTGCCAGACACTGAGCCTTGCAGTGAGCCTGGCTTGCTGCCTGTCCCATAGCCCTTCCCATCTGTGCCCCACCATGCCTCCTGCACAATTCCATCTGCAGTGAGCCACAGGAGCTGGGCTTGTTGGAGGGAGGTTTCTGGCTGGGTCAGCCAGTATTTTCTGCGTGTTGGCAGCTGGGCTGTTGCTGCATGACCAGACGTGATTTTGATACATACTGCTGCAGAAAAAAATGTTAACTTTTCTCCCTACAGTATGTATACATTTCTGCCACTACCTGCATTCATACTACAGTAGTTTTTCAAGACTGGTGACCTACTGTAAGGCTAATGACTGTAAATGTACTTTTTCCTTAATCAAAAGTAAGAGAAAGTTCATAACTTTTATATTATTAATGTGAAGTTGTCAAGTTTTATCCTGTGAAACATAGCCTTACGTAGACAGTGAAAGGTATTGAATACTGTACCTTTATATCTTAAATCCCATATCATGTAATTTAAACTTGCTTCGCCTAGTTTTATTGAAACCCTGAATAATTTTTTTATTAATAATTTTGTAGAATTTTCTATTAAATACTAACTTACTGGTAAAAAGCATTAGTTGCAAACAGATAAATACCAGGCAGTCATAATTATGAATTTAAGAAGTTTATGATTGATTAATATTATTTCTTTGTGTTACAAGTGAAGACAAGCACAAATTCCCCGAGAGGGAAAGCCAATAGCTTCAAAGTATTATATTCAGTTTTATGCAAGCAAGTACCAAGGGTGTACTGGGGCTCAGTGATCCAGGACAGAAGCAGACTGATTTGTGCCTTCTTCTAACCCTGGGTCAGGAACCCCGCTCTGAACTTCACCCTATCTTTGTGCTCCATCAGTACAGAGCACCTGCTGAATTGGACGGGAGAATTTTAAGGAGAGGCAAATATAAGTCACCACAAACTCCTGGAGAAGCATGCACAAGGAAAAAAACATCTAACCTGACATGTACAAGTGATTCCATACACGAAATTCAGAAAAATAAGAATTACTGCAGTATGAAGACAAAGATATGTGCATTCACTGCCAAAAAGCATACTTTTTTTTTCCTTAAGTCACAGGCACACTGCAGCTGTTACTCTGGCTGGAGAGAAAGTCAAGAGACATAGGGTCCAATTCATCTCTCATATCAACGCTGTTAGTTATGCCAAGGATACTTTGGCTCACGTAGCACTTTCCTAGCTACCAGACTTTTTCAGAGACCCACTCTGGTTAGTACCTAAAATTAGTCTACAAGAGAATATAAATTTAACATTCCAAGACACTAACAGCAGTCATAAAATTTGGCATCAAATTATTAATAGCAAGTGAAATGATTCCTAACTGTGCTAACTCAAACCCGTGTTTGCCCAGTGCTATACTGTGCCATTTAGAAATGCTGGCTTTAGCAGGAATTAGACTTCTCCAAACAAGAGATTTGCAGTAAAATATATATCCATGTGGTGAATTGCACAAACACGAAGATCCAGAGGCATCTGAACTCCAAACATTCTGCTGGATGTGGTTCTATATGATGGAAAGGATTACTTAGAGCACAACGTGAGACATTCTCATATTCCAGTGCTGTTTCAAAAGGAGATTTGAGCTTGTTTTTGCATTAACTTCATTTATGTCATATGACACAAATGTGGGAACATCACAAATTCACGGATCATTGCAGTATCTTACTGGACTAAATATTGTTATTCATTTTTAGAATAGTATTAATGTGTTAGAACTCATAACTCTGACTATTGAAATTGCCGAAGACAAAGGGAGAGGAAAATCATGTCTAGTACTAACAGACTTTCCTGGAGAGAGAATATGCTTTATGGCTTGCAACAAACTTCTAGGAAAAGAGCTGTCAGCTCTCTGCCAGCTGATAGTCACTGAATTAGCATACCAGAAACTACCATCTTCATTCTGTGTTTTTCTCAGATATGTAATATTTTTATCTTCCTTCAGACACTATTTTTCCCAGCTGGGACACTCACAAGAAAAATACCGACAATGGAAAAATACCAAGATAATGGATGAATGAGGGCTTCCATGGCAATGGCCAAATTGAAAATTCTGACGTTGCAGAAAGTTGTGATGCCCTATCTACACAAGGACATTACAGAGAAATTGTATTCTGATAAATAAACACAAGTTCAGGAGATGATTTAATCTGAATTTAGTTTTAGATTTATAAAACTAATTAAGGAGAGTTGTTTTATCCTATCCAGCAGTTATATAATTCATTCAGGAGAAAATCCATGTTTAATTCTATTTCTCCCAAAGAAAATTTGATCTTGTGTTTCCATTAACTGTTTAATAAAGTGGGCATGCTTGCTACTAATTTTCTTGATGGTTCTCTTCATACACTAAAAACTCAACATTTTACTATCAGAAAATCTGTATAACAGATATATACTGTATAGCTGTTAGATCTGCTTTCTGTTGCATGGTTTCATATCTCATTAAGACACCAAAAAGAAATGAATGAAAGAATCCCACATTATTCTTCTTGATGCCTCTAAGTCAGAGTTACTGGGCAAAATTTCTTTTTCACAAGCTTGAAAGAAATGGCATTAAGCTGAAAGCTTTTCCAGTTCTTTTATATCCTCTAGTCAAACATTTTGAGGATGAAAATATTTAGATTAATCTTTAAAAAGGAACTAAAATAAAAAAATTGATTCAGCCGCTGAACAAATTGGTAATAAATTTATATAGTGCCAAGCAGGACCTAAAATACATGTCTTGGGTTCTTACTGTCCTGAACAGATTTGAAGTTCATACTGCTGAATGGACAGGCCATCAAGTCATTTATAAGTTATGGGAATTCAGTATAGCAGTAGAAGGATACTTTTCTCAGTGCTTTAAAAACTGATTTAATAAATTTGCAGTGCTTTTCTGAGATGCCACTATTTCCCTTTATGTAAGACCCATAAAGCGACTTCCAGCCAGTAGAGGTACAAAACTGAAGCATTTGTCTAAAACCAGAATTGAGAGAGAATGTATGTGCTTTCTGTAACCTAGGACAGGAAGTTTAATGTTGCTAGCAAAATTCAAATAACTATTGTTAATAACCCTGAGACCTTCCTGCCAAGCAAAAGGTGTTGTGTTGTAGACTCTGTTTGCTAAACAGTGTAGTAAAATCATCTGGTCATTCGATTTCAGACCCTAGAGAGTCATGAGATGGACAATATTTAAATAACAGTAATTTAAACAAAAATACTTTGAATTTGAGTCAACAAGACAGTTTTATTCTCTCTTTTTTTCCTCCCAAGACTAATTCCCTCTTCTTTCAAGTGTTTTCATTTCTAAAACAAGAGAAGTCTTAAACTTCTGTACGCAATAACACATTTATTACTAAAGGATGAGAAACTCTTAGTTCCACTGTAATTTTAACATCTCCCACGCATGCATAAAGATAAACTCACTCATTACACTTTGAGGCAATAATGAACACTTTTATTTGGTACTTAATAAAATTGTAAGACTGTTCCCTAGGCATAGAATAACCTAGAGGCCTCAAAGGGACTTAAATGGTTGTCAGACCTCTGAGGGGAAGGTGTTCTTTGCTCACACGTCCATTTCCTCCTCAAAAGTGCTACTATAAAGCAAAAAACTGTAGGTAAGTGTATATAGTGAGTTACCTAGAGATTATCCATTCTTTAAAACCAGCAACATCAAATCAAGGCTCGCAGGGAGAAATAACACAAGGCTCTGTCATGTTTGCATTCCTCTGAAACTGTTCAGGAAAAAATAGTACTTGTGGTAATTTCTGAATGGTTGCATATTTCTGTTTCTAGAAGGCATGGACAATCTACATCCTAAATCATATGAGACATAATGAGATGTTATTACAGATACGATTATCTGTAGGAAGATATACTATCTTCCATGGCTTGGCATCTTATTGATAACTAACCCTGAGTAAAAAAAAGTTAAATATCTAAAGTAAATTCAGGATTTGGATGTAGTATGAAACCTAACTGCATTATAAGCAAGAAAAGCATAATTCTTAAAACCAGAGTCATCAAGTTCCAATTTCTTAAATTCATGATTACAGAATTTTTAACTAATTAAAATTAGCAGAATATTCCAGGGGAAATGCCTAGATTAAAACATAGGCTACAGAAACAGTTACAGTCTTGCCACCAGAATGTCAAAACATCAGCTGGATTCCATCACTATTCCATACAGCAGGTGGTAGAAGGAAATAATCTGATACAATGATCCCAAGTTAGCAGGTGGTGGCATCAGTCAGGCTTTTCATAAAAAGCAAATTGTCCTCATCAGAAAGTTTAACAGAGAAAAATACAATTCCACTTTTGTGTTTCAGTAAGTAATTTCAGAAATAACTTAAGTAGTTGTAGTTCAAAATATACAAGCAATTTAAACTCATAAAGTTGCCACTATATACGTCAGTGTTGTTTAGCTAGTTTCTTTAGGGCTTTTTTCTAATATTCAAACTATTAATTGCTCTTTAAAGTTAGTATAAAGGCCACCTAATGACCATTGTTCTGTGATCCTTCTCTCACTAGACTTAGTGGATCTGTGTGTACACACTATCTGTGCCCGCAAATTTCTCTGCCCTCAGACTGCCATGAAGGACCATTGCAGGCAGGAGCTGCCGAAACCACGGCCTTCCTGGGAGCTTCTGTCTCCATGGAAAGGGGATGGCTCAGAGCACCGGACTCCTGCATGCCGTGCTGGTGTTTGCTGCTCGGTGAATAACACAAGGGGAACTCTGTGTATGGCATCCCCGTAGAGTTTATTGCTCTCACACGAAAGTGAGTCAGGGACAAAGAACAAAGAACAAAGGAGGAACCCGCGCTTTTCACCACCAGGAAGGGCGGAGCATCAGGACTGAGGGCCCATGGGTTGAGGGCACAGGGGCGGTACAAAGGCGGGGTCAAGGGACAACAACCAACCAGGGCTCAGGGGCGGGGTGACACGGAATAGGGACCAATGGGGAAGATGGGAGCAGCGAACATTCCGGAAGTGGGGTGGAGAATAGGGATAACACAACTCTGGGGTGGGTGTAAGGAGTGACGGTACTGCAGTGGTGTGACTGTGGTACATGAAACAAGGGAGTGTGGGAGAACATTCTTTAAGCAGGGGTCACATCCCAGGGCATCCTACTCCCCTACCAGCTCCTGGGATGCAACAGACCATGCTGATAACTCTCCTCTTCCGGCATGCATTGCAACAAGATCATTTTATTTTAAAATATAAAATAATATTTCATCAATGAAGTAATGTCAACTCCTCTATTATCCCCATTTTCTAAACAGTCCTTTTAGTTATACTATATTTAATTGTCTATATTTATATTTATTTAGAATTTTTTCTCTTTTCTTGCAGTTCATGCGCTTATATACTCAGTAAACAGACAAATAAACAGATCTTAAAAATGCAATAGATATACCTCTCTGAGTTCTTTATATATAATTCATTTTGCCAAAAATGTGACTTTTATTTTCAATAATGTATTTCCTTTAAATTTCTGTTTCTAAAAGATCATGCTCACAAATCTTACTAGTTTTTTAGAAAGCATACACACACATTGTTCTAATGCTTGACTTGAGGCTGTACACTGTGTTTAGTATTTGATTTTCTTTTACTCATAAATCATGTTTCTTAGTTACAGTAATTCTGATTTTTGAAACATTTTGTGTCCAATTTTCTCAAATGCATACTGTGGAGAATTATGTTCTCTATTTGCTAAAAGATCATCAGAATATGGAAACATTTTCTAGAGTTTTAGTACTCTGCTTGGACACAGCTTACATTAGCAAATGCCCTAACGACATGCTATTGTCTTCACTCAATAATGAATTATATAATATTTCAAGAATATGGCAAGTGCATTATCTGTCTGGAAGTAGAAATTAAATTGTGTTGCTTGCATAATACTACTATTATTACTGTGTCTTATTCCAATTTGGAAAATAATTATCTTCCACATTTAGAGAACATCCAAGACTAAACATTTCTGTGAATTGCACCATACCTGCTTACTGAGCTCAGCAACTTTGTCTGATATCCTTTTCATTTACATTTCTTGCATTGTTATCTTGCAGAGAAATATCTGTAACCTGTATCACTTAAATCTGTAACCTTATTGCAGTGTCTTAGAGGTGGAAACTATTATTTGCCAATACTGACTGTGATGGACTGTTAGACAATCAGAAATCTACCTCACTTGGGTTATTCCTTCTAGTAAGCAATAAAATAGCTAGAATTTGATCTCTGTAATCATGGGGAAAAATCCAAAGGACAGCAGATGCATCCTTGAACTACTAAATCTGTATATATTGGGAAGATCTCTTATGGCATAGTAATTATCAATAAAACTGTTTATCATCCACATAATAGTATATTATTATGGTTCACGTTGCTTCAGCTTTGCTTGGCTTATTCCCTATAGTTTTCCATTTTCTGTTATAGAATCTTCAAGTTTCTGAAAATGCCTCTGCCTACACACTGGCAAGTTGCAATCAGCTCTTTATATATCCATTTGCATACCCATATATATACATATCCATGTATATCCATTTTTTTGTATCTTCATGTTTTTAGACTTGTGTAACATGTCAAAAACTAAACCAAAAACCTTTATGAAAAAATAAATTATATGAGACTTCTTTTTAAACAAGAGTATGTCCTAGGTAGCATTATTGTATTTAAATAGTCTGGACTTCAGTTAATGTACTTGTTATATAAGCAAGTGTTATAAAAATGGAGGTTTCACCAGAAAGCTTAAAATTTGAATGAAACAGAAAGGTCCTAGTCTAAAAGTAAAAGTAGACCAAATGTCATGTATCCAACATGGGTTCTTGCCAACAGAATAGCTTGGCAGGAGATTAGAGGGATCAGCAGTTACCCCGGTGACCTGACAGAAGGTTGGTAAGGTAGATTGGCATCGGGGTGGAGGTTCAAATCAGGCACAGAGCCACTGGCCATCCATGTCAAAGACCAGAGGGCAGGAGGCCAGGCAGGACGACAGCATACTGTTCTTGTCCTTATTAGAAGGCAGAGAAGCTTAATGCAGTGAATATTTCTTTCCAAATTCTCAGATACTTGAAATCAATGTGTGCACTTTTTTCTCATTTGGAACGTCCTTGATTTGCTGCAGGGAAATATGCAGAAAGGTAAGTCTCTTATGGTGAAAAGTGCAAAGTGAGTGAGTAATGAGCATGCATCAAAACAAATATTCAGAGTTAATTTTACCCTGAAAAACTTCTGCTGGCACTTTGAAAGTCCTCTCTTTAGATACCGAGATAGAAGAGTGACATGCAACTGTCTCTGCTGGGAGCAGTTAATTCCAACAGTTATGCCAGACTGAAGGACTTTGTTCTCGTCTCAAACATCCTCCTGTATACACAGAAATGGAGGGGGAAAACAGTCATGCCGGGGGATCTCCAGTCTGGTGCCACCAAAGAGAGCAGCAGCCAGAAGGATTGCAGTATGGCATGTTCCTCTCGGTGCATGCAGAAAGGCATGACAGACAGTAAGCTGTAGTGCCAACTAAAAGCAGTGGCAGTGAGCAACAGCCCTGAGATCGTGCCAGAAGGGGATATGTTGTTTAAACAAGTCAGTTTTAGGTTGATGCATAGCATCATGACTCACAGCACAGCTAAAGAGCGTGCTTAGAGTTCCCTCAGATACTCTGCAGCACTTCTAGAGCAATGACAGCAGCCTTGTCTCAGCATCTAGGAAGAAATAGCGATGAGATGATCTTCATGTAGGGTGAATAAGTACATTTTCCTACATCACTGCTAGGTTTTTTAAATGATGGACTTCCAATCAATCAAGAGAGTTTTACCATATAAAATAAACATTAAGCAGCTGCTTTATTAATATCTGGTTTTACCTAGCCTTTATAGTGCAGGGAGAGGAATTATCTCAGTTGTTATACCTTTGGTAGTGGCTGATCTGTATCAAACTCTGACCTGCAAGTCAGGACTGCTCCTTTTGGAATGTGCAAAAAAGCACTTAGGAGGATATGAAAGACAAAACTTGGAAATGAAACATTTTATCAAAAAACTGCCATCTACTAACCAATGCAAAAGCAAGACTGATTAAATGTGAAATATCAAGTGACAGTGGGCAGTGGGGGTGGACTGCAAGGAGTCCCCACCTCATTTCAAGTGTTCTGTTGGAGACTCAAGCACTCTGTCCCTCTCTCAGCAGCCCTGGCTGTGCTCACTTTTTGTCTCTTCTAAAGGTTACAACCACCAAACCAGACAGATGTATCCCATTTCACTCTCTGCTTGCTCTCTCACAGAGCAAGCAGCAGCTATAAATAGGTGTTACTGAAAGCCTCACCCCTTACTCTGTGCTTTAGGTATGGGACAGATCCACACAAGAATCCACACAAAAAGAAATTTTATGGGGTCAGTGCTGCTCCTGTGCCAGGTTCTACAGCTGTAAGTTCTACAACTAACATCATGGACTATGGGATTGAATTAAATGGGAAAGAATCCTAAAACACATGATTTTCAGAGTGATAATACATTTTTGCTTGAACAGAATTAGTATCCAATTTACCAGTTTACATCAGTAAATATAGTTTCACTGGAGCAGTAATTTTTGATCATTGTTTAGCTCTATTCTTACTGACTGATTATCATTAAAATATCAGCTAAGTATTTGAGCACAAAATCCATCAAGTGCACCAGACATCCAAATTCCCAGGTAGTCCTGGTTCAACTGACCATATCTTCCGAGATGGGTTCACCTTGAAATCTACCAAACTCAGCAGGGTTTGGGGATGCAACATTTTTCTGTGAAACCCATAGCACCTTGCAATTTAATGTTTGTGATCGTGCTCATCCATGTTAAAGTCATGTAAGAGTTTAAACTACTTTTCAGATCTAATTAAACTTTTTGGGAGCAAGAGCCACCACTATAGTTATTTATTAAAACAGCGTACAGATGTTGCACAGGGCTTGTACAAACCTGTGTGTATGAACAAATGAAAAGCTTTTAAGATCACAGAGGAGTGTTTGAAGTTAAAAATTAGCCATGATTATGTACACAATAACCTGTCACTTCTTTTACGCTTCTGTAAAATAAAACATTGTCAAGAAGAAAGAAAGTGTCCTGAAGAAACACCAAAACATAACTTTACACTTGCTTAAAATGTACTTCCAGAGCTGCTAAAACTTGATTATTAAAGCATAGCTCTTATTTTAAAAGATCTATTTGTTGTCATTTTGTAATGACACAAAAAAAGCGCATGTAAGACACAAAACTTCTTGCAGCAAAAAAGTTTTTTCCAGCTTATTTTGCGTTGTTAGTAAACCAAATGCTAGGAGTTATCTAGTATCCTTTTAGGAAAAGTGAGGATAGTGTACTTGCAATTTAATCAGCACAGAAGCTGCAAAGAAATAAAGCAAATTCCTTTTGGCAAAAGCCTGTAAAGGATCTAGTTTGTGTATTGTGGAAGTCTAGTGGAGTCTGAATTTTCAAAATTTTCCAATTTGCCAAAATCTGGGAGAAAGCAAAGGCCAATCCATTATGATACATCAAATTTCTTTGCTCCAAGAAATTTTCTTTTAGGTGAGCAGCACTTTGTCAGCAGATGCAAAACAATTTGTTTGCATAATCAAAGTATCAGAGATGGCTACAATGTTTTATTTGAATTTTTTCAAATATAATCAGCCCAAAGTCTGTAAAAGTTAAGAATAATGACAACAGAATCCTGCAAAGGTGCCTTGTACAGTCTCAATACTAAGTAATCATAGAAGGTCTACCTACCACGGCTATGTACATTGCTAGAAAGTAATTAAATAAATATTTGATACTTTGGGATTTTAGACTGACAGAAGCTCTAGGGAAAAAGACAAAAAAAAAGACATGTCTGCCCGTATTTTTTTCTTGAACTTGTGCTAGCTGGTTCTTTTCCACTTCTTATGAAAGGACATAAAAGTCAGACCTGTCTCTTTTTTCATCTTCACAAACCAAAAGACAGATTTAATCTGTCAAGTGCAAGACACTGAAAAGATTCGTATGTCAGTCTTACTGCTGAGACTGACCTTCCTCTGCTAAGGCCTCACCAAAACAACAGAATAGATGTAGGATATATGAAAAAAGACCGTGCTAGTTAATTATTAAAGTTATTATAGTTAAATTTATTGTTGTTTTAGCTTGTGATGTAGAAACAGCCTTTGAATACAAGTCAAAAAAAGCCCTGAACAACTCTTGTTTTCTTTGGTAAGGAAAATATACTTCTTTATGAAAAGAGTAACTGAATTTGGATCTGAAACTATCTTTAACAAAGCAACAGTTCATGGTGGCATTTACTGCACATGCATACTAGAAGCCAAGTGCCATATACTCCTGTTCAATTTCTTTAACAGCTGAAAGAATTTTTTAAAAAAAATTCTGATAACAGCTGAATGACATTCCTTCAAACTTCCTTGTTAAGGTAGATGGGGTTTGCAGTCCATTATATTCAGGAAGAACCACTGCAAACAAAGACGTAAGGTATAAAGTAGTATCTAGCTGTAGCATCCTCTGAGAGTAAATACATTACCCAGTTTCAACCATAATCACTGCATATTTATGCATCACATTCCATCTAGAGATTCCAAAATGATTCAGCGAAATATTAATCATCACAACCATCCTGATGAACAGGTGACATTATCCTCACTTCAGAGATCAAGACTCTGTAACACCTCATGATTTAAATGACGTGCTTAGCTTCACTCAAGAAACCTGTAGCAGAGCCATGAAATGCGTCTAGATACAAGGACTTTACATTTTAAACTGTCAGTTCAAAGTCTTACACTTTAAATGCAACATGCTTTTGCATTTGATCTTTGTCTGGAATTTCAAACTTAAAGTCCCATTTTGAAGCCCTACCATATGTATGCTATGTGGCCTGCAGGAAAACACTGTTCATGTAGTTGGAGACTTTGTTTGGACATAAGAGGAACATACCTTTCCCACGAATGTCTTTAGCTAAATCATCAACACCTTGTTATTATATCTCTTACCACTGTGTGCATGGATCTCAGAAATGGTGTTAAAGGGAAGATGGAGAGAGGTATGTGGCTTTACATTCTTTAGAGAGATATATTAGTTTGTATTTCCAGCCTGGGGAAGACCACTTTCACACCCATG
The DNA here is from genome assembly GCA_013399455.1 of Anthoscopus minutus. Taxonomy (NCBI): domain Eukaryota; kingdom Metazoa; phylum Chordata; class Aves; order Passeriformes; family Paridae; genus Anthoscopus; species Anthoscopus minutus. The sequence goes on along the minus strand of VWYI01037729.1, from coordinate 7,177 downwards.
CGCTACGGTTTATGTGGCATGTATGATGGGGAGGAATGTGCTTCAGTGAGATCCAAATCCCTGATTTTTATGGTTGTAATTTTGTGTTCCAGTGGGTACAAAGCTAGTTACTTTTTACAAATGTGGAAGATAAAGAGCAAGACAGTTCTTTTAATTCTGAAGTGTTTCTGTTGGAAAATATGCAGGATTAGTCAAATTGTCATGCTCTATAGACGCACAGAGGGATCTTAGTGTGCTACTTTCTTTTTCTTTCCTGAATAACAATGTGTTTCTGTTTGCCTAGGAATAGGCATAGGTAAAAGAAGTATTCTTCAGTTATCAGACTGTAGGATGTTGTGCTTTATTTAGTGACTTTCAGAACAAATATGATTTTCCAGTCCTGAAGTATCATTGTCTGAATTCAGTGATCATAAAATCATAGAATGGCTTGTTTTGGAAAGGACCTTAAAGATCCCCTAGTTCCAATCCCCCTGCCATGGGGAACATCTTTCAGTGGAACAGATTGCTCAGAGCTCCATCCAGCCTGACCTTGAACCCTTCCAGGTGTTGGGTATGGGGACATGATTTTCTGGGACTTGAGGAAAATTCTCAGCCTGTTCCCAAGGGAAGGTTGTTGGGAAAACTCTTCTTCAAGGACTGTGTTTTGTAAACAGATTCAGGTCCTCAAAATAAGAGGAACAGATGTCAGAATGTGTTTTTCTCTCTTCTTCCACCAATGGGACCAGAGAGGTGGTTCCTTTGGCCAATCCTGTTAACCTGTATCAGAACACTTTGGCTGTAAAACCCAAATAAAGGCTTCACTGCTGATGGAAGAACCTCTCCTCGCATTCTGAACCCTCCTTTGTCCTGCATCACAGTGACAGGGTATCCACAACTTCTCTGCATAATCTGTGCCTCATCACCCTCACAGCAAAGAATTTTCCCCTAATAATTAATCTAAACCTACTTTCTTTCAGTTTGAAGCCATTGACCCCTTGTCATAAGTTGCTCTTGTAAATAATCTGTCTCGCTCTTTCTTGTAGGCTCCTTTCAGGTACTGGAAGGCTGCAATTAGGTCATCCCAAAGCCTTCTCTTCTCTGAGTAGCTGTTACTTTTTCTGAGTAGCTGCTTCATTAGTAAAGAGAAAACCTTAAGAGACTCTGAAAAGCTGAGGATTGAAATGCTGGAGACTAAAACATTGGGAAAGTACTTGCAACTTTGGTAGAATTTCCACGTTTTTTCTAATGGCAATAGTGTAAACAGACTTGCCTGTATAAGCATGAGACCTTATCACACCTTTTCTACACCATTATTTTAAGTGATTGAAAGGGAGACATTGGCATATGTTCATTTTCCCCCTCCTAGTCATGAGGCATCGTATAAGAGAGATTATGCTGCTCGCATTGTGGTAGCAGAAAAAATAAAATGGAATAGCCAAAGAATACTATATTGAATGGAAGGTAATGATCCCACTCCAACAGCACTTAAGAGGTATCTTGTCCTGGCAATGTTTGCAGAAGGAACCAGGAACAGTGAATAAACTCAAGAAGTTGCCGTACTGAAGATGTTTGCATGCATTTAATTCATTCTCAATTTTTAGGAAAAAAAAAAGTAATTCTGGAAATTTTGTCAGAAGCTGATATTGATAGATTTGTACATCATTGAATAAACAGACAAAACCATTTTGAAGAAATGTAAGTTTTTCTTACATGCAGGCACTGACAACTAGTGAACCAATCTTCATAGGTGACTGTGGACAACCTGCTTACTATATCCTATTAAAAATAGCCCAACTAGAAAAAGTTACATGCATGTCTACATACCTGGATACATACATACAATCACAGGTGAAACCAGACCAGGCCTAGAGAAAATAGCCTTCTTCCATAGGGCCTTCTTAGCAAGAAGTTTCTGAAGAATGGCTGCTGGGATTACACAGTAGCAAAAACAGATATGCAAAAATGAGTATCAGAGAATTGCATCAATTTAAATGTGTTTCTCCCTAGTCTGATTTGGGTTTCCTCTAAAAGACAAGCTCTCCCAAGTCAACTGACAGAAGAAATGAAGGATTGCCTAGCTGTAATCCTAAGTAGAAGACAAGTCTATTTTTGCATACTCTTTGTATGAATTTTGAGATTTCTCCTAGATGTGCTCTTTGGAAGAATTCAAACTCTCCATTAGTGTCTCCTGGGTAGAAATTACCTCATTCCCAGCATTGAGCAGGATCCTAAACTGCCTCTTGGATCCCTACCCTGTGCAGTGGATGGCTGATACTCACTGGCAGTAACTGATGCATCAACCCTTCCTTCAGGAACAGAGGTTTGCTGTTAGAGATTTATTACACAGAAATATAAGATGCCTGCCTGCTACAACTCTCTCTTCAAGCTTAGCAGGATCCCCGAGAGGCCTTTGCAGGTATCTCTGAGGAAGCTGCACACAACACTGTTTCCAGGCTCAACACAACAGTCCTGATGCTCTCTGGGGGTCTCCTTGCTTAAGATGATAACATTTGACAGTCACTGAACTTCCTTCTTGCCCATAAAATGCAAGGAAGAAATCCCAACATCCTGCAGCTGAAAGAAAATAGTGAACTAATTCCAACATCCCCATGAGCACCAAAAGGCTCCTTGTCTGCCTGCCCCACTGTTCTTGTTACCCCCCTTTACAAAGATGAAACTATGGGCCCTCTGTGGGCCCTACTATTTTGAATGAAATTTGTCTACAAGCATAACGCTTTATTGTTATGCACAAAAAATTTCACCATGACCCTACAGAACAAGAACATGTAACACTGCATGCCCTTTCTGGCTGGCAGTTGCTGGCAGAACAAAACTATTTGCAGTCTTTTCCACAGCTGCAAAGTAGCTTTGTGTATTCATTTCTCCAGGATGTAATGCTACTCAAAATGTAGAGTTCATTTTGAATTTAAATGATTGATCTTTTGGACCATTCATTTGACTGTTGAAATATCCCATCAGTTACTTAAGCAATAAGATATAGCAGGCATAACCACCATTTCAGGAGCTAATTTTCAGATTGTTTCAATTTACTCTGTACATGTGCTGCAAAAGCATGCATGATATTTAAGTGATTTCAAGCGGCATGAAACTTTTTGGCCATAACCTACGGAATAGTGTGCAAGCCAGAAAGTTGTGATTTATGAGGGAAAATTTGGGCCAGAAATATTTCTTGAAGACTGGAACATGAACATTTCAGCTTGAGACTGAGATTCCCTGCCTTCCTATTATCCCAGAACTGCAACATTTGGGAATTCAAAGTGCCTGACGTAATGTTCAACAAGATGTGGCTTACAAATATCCTATGTGAAAAAACTCCCATAACATCAGCCTCTTTACTTTTGGATGGATTAATTGCCATCCAGAGGGATTAATCCATTACCCAACATTAATGTTAATATTAGTATTAATTACTTGTAAACAAAACCCTAGAGGCAGAAAATGTTTGAAGAAAAGAATCAGCTAAAGCTTTTCAGCCAATCAGAAAGCAAAGAGAAATGAGGAAATGTGTTTGACATATGGCATTTTCAGTCCAACAGAAAATGGCTAAAAGAGCAATGATAAGATTAGGGTGGTTTGACATTAAGATTTTACCAGCTCACGTAATATAAGTAAAAAGAGCCTATGAAAGCTATTTCAATCATGTGCCAATAAGCTTCAAGTCATACATACCACACGTATCTTTTTATTCCTTTACATTTGAGTATTGCCTTTAGTAATAGCTGCATATTGCCTCATGTATAATGTGTGCTGCTGAAACTTTAGCTTGGGGAGAAGGACTCACTGAGTTGAATTCCTGCCAAAACAGAAAAAAGTTTTATAAAGTGGTAAGGAAGAGAAAATACAGCTTTGCCTTGGACATGGGTACAGGAATCTCATGCATTTGCCAGGGACTCAGCTATCATCACCTGATATAATTCCATGTAAGCTCAGCAACAACAATGCAACATGAGTACTTTCTTGGACTGAATCAGACAAAATACTGATTTTATCAGCTCCTTCAGGTTGTATTTTTAGCCATCTATTTTGAAAAGCAATAAAATTTCAAAACTTTACAGAATTCTCTCCATACTTATTGTCTCTTTTCACTCAGATTGTATGTTTGTTTGCCCTTTCAATAAACCAAAAGGACAGCAACAGAGAGTTTATAATATTTTTATCTTTCTGCTTGTGAAACAAAACTCACCTTTTACTATTTAGTAATGTATTTACAGAAACTACTTCTTCACTCTCACAATGTACCCCTGGCCTCTGCTTGTGCAGTCCAGTGAGCTGTGACAATTACTTTTTAAATCTCTTCACTCTGAAAGACTATCCACCAATGTTCTTCCAGAAGCAGGCCCCACACAAATATAAAGGGGCTGCAAAGATGAAGTTAGCCTTCCACAGGCTTTTTCTACTGGGTCAATTCAGCAATTATTGATTTCACTGACCTTTTGGAGAATTTAATAAATTCCTTTTACTTCTCCTTCCTAACCTACAATATAATGTGTCATTAAAGTAGCTTTCCTTGAAGAAATATTTCAAATACACTGAACTGACACTGAAAACAAGCAAAGATATCTTAAACATGGGTTGAGGTTAAGGCTAAAACATTGTACAGATGTTCAAGTAAATAACAGCTGCTGTTATCAAGAAAGTCATCCTTTTTATTTGATACTTCTAAATTAAGGGTTAATAATTTGGACCAAAAATATATCTTAAAGTCAAAATTATATTCCATTTTGGCATTGAGATTTGGCATATTGCCATAGCTCAATCCCAGAAGTGCAAAATAGAATTCCAACAGTCTAGGGTAATCTAAAACTCACTTTAAGAGGTTCAGCTCAAATGGGAATCTTCCCCCTTGTGAGGATGAACCAGGGGCATGAGGATGNAGAACTGGGCTGACACCCCATGCTAAAGGAAACTGAGAACCCTGTAAGCAAGACAAACACAGAAAATATAACCAAGCCTCTTCGGAAACCCACAATGACAGAGGTGTCGAGCAGCACCAGGCTCAGTTTGGGCTACTGAAATCAATCTCAGCTGAAGCTGAGCTGCTTAGAGCACCTAGGCTCACACATTAAACAATCCTGTTGTGTCTAAAGGTGTCTCACCTGTGAGCGCCATGCATTCACCCCTTTTGTTGTGTAAGGGCTTTTTAAATTGCTAAATTATGCATATGCTTAAATGCTTGGAGGATTTTAGCCCATGGTAGTATCTCACTTTTAAAGATCTTGGCATAAAGCACAAGTGTCAGTTGTAAAACAATTTGCAAATAAATGGGTAACATAAATCATATGTACGAAATAAACATTTAAGAACCTTTTATGCAAAGCTTCTATGAGCATTAGTTTTTCTAATAGGTTAAAGATAATATATGGGCAAATTGAGAGTTCAGAATTTAAATGGTTGACATACAGCATCCAAAATATGCTTTACCATAGTAAAGTTTAAATATATGTATTGGATGCTATATATCAACCTTTTAAATTCTGATGGTAAAACTGTGAGGGGAAAAGTACTTTCATTGTACCTGCTTCCCTTTTCTATATTCCTTGTAATAGCAACATTTAGGTATAGGAAATGCACACAGGTATGATAATGGCAGGGTGCAAACCTGTGAAAACAAATAAACTATTATTACTGAAAAACTCTTTCAGCACACTCTACGGAGCCTTAATAGTGGCAGCAAAGGCTCCTAAACAAGGTTAAACTTTTTTGTCTGATTACTACAATGCTTAGTTATAAGGAGATGAGCTAAGGGGTTTTTTGTCATGTTAGCCTTCATAATATCTACCTTTCCAAGGTTGAGTAAAACCTTTCAGATTTTCCAAAGACAGTTTTGATGCCTTAATTGCTATCTTTTTTTTTTCTGGGCTAATTAACATCAGTTTGTAAAAATCTCCTGCAAGACCTTGTAAAACATCAGTTGTTAAAGAGATTGTGGGGCTTGCTCTTGACAAATGTGAAGTGACATTCTGCCTGTGTCTTTTGTGAGATCATATAAAGGAGCTGGTTTATCTACCAGAAAAAGAAAAAAAAATCTCACCAGGAACCAGTGAAGAAAACAATACTCATCATACAGAGTCACAGGGCTAAGTAAATGGTTCACACATCTTGCTCACATGAGATGAAAGGGAATTAATCTAAATTCATTTTACATTTGATCACAGACAAGGAATTCTCCAGATCAAAGTGTGCCATAATAATGAAGACTAACTAAATGCAACTAGATCCAAAAACATCTGTCAGGGGCTTGATGTCTAAAAATGGAAATCCTTTATATTGATGTATTATTACATAACCACATGAGAACCGAAAGACTCTTGAAGTCTTATTTTGGTTTTGTGCATTGTGGTTAAGAATATTCAACTAACAAACCTCCCCAAATCCATCTAACACATTGAGAGAACAGAGAGTTAGGTATAATGATGGGTTTTCAACCTCTGTTCTCTTTGTGTCTGATCAGGCACTACTTTTAAAAAGGCTAACGGCAGAAATGCTGATGACCTAAATAAAATATATCAGCAGCATAGGAAATGAGTTCGATGGTTGTAATCCAATTTTCAGTGGAGAAGGGTGCACATTGCACATCACACATCACACATCACAAAAACCTTCTAAACAATTAGCACTAATTGGCAACTTTTCTGGCAGTCTCTTTTCAGAGGCCAAAAACTGAATGAACATGAAGATTAAACTGTCCTTTTGTTCTTAGAAGTACACTGTTTGAACAGCAGCTGAAACTTATTGGTACAGCAACGTGGAGAAAAAATGTGGCATTTCTGACTGTCTGTACCTGTTCTGGAGATGATCAGAATTCATTCTTCAGGGCTGTCAAAGCAACTTGTATATACTAATAGAGTTACAGCAGAAAAGTGAAAAAAAATTTTAACTTTCTTGGTAAAAATGCTTAAAATGTGTATAATATTAAATTTGTAGTGAAGAAAGTGTGGAAACCTAAGCTGTGCAGAAGTGAACAAAAATGGGCTTGTCTCTTTTGATATGAGAGGCATGTGTGTGCTGAAGTGCTGTTACCTGCCATCATTCCTCTATGTTCACTCATTCACTAATGCAATACTTTGGTGAAGTAAAGCTGTCTACAGGACGCTCCGAAAAATTGGTGCCTTTTCCAAACTTTATTTAACTTATCCAATTGCAGTCTGAGCTTGATCACACAGCTGGACACACACTG
>VWYI01037728.1:229452-259143 GCA_013399455.1 Anthoscopus minutus | reverse complement strand
TCCCCATGTGGGGAGACTGAGTCTTCAAGTCTGGCAATCAGAACCTGGGCAAAAGCACAGCTCTTGCTGCCAGGAACTGGAGTACTCTGTGGTGGACAGGAGTTATTTCTTGCCTGGGCACTGTTTTGAGTGGAGTATCTGGTGAGTCATCTCAATTCTGGCATGCTGGAATTGGTGGATTTGCGCTTGCTTCCCTAGCAACAAGGTAAGAGTCAGTGTGTGAAGGGAAAACAAACCATCTATAAAGGACACAAAAACTACATGTATGTGCAACAGAAAAAGAGGCTTTTTTGGATCCCAGTAATTTTCAAAGGCTTTCAAGCCCAGTACTGAGGAAGGGTTAGTTTATTTTAAGGAATTGGAAATTTTTGCTTTCAATGCAACTCTAGCAGTACACTGCTGTACAGCACTGACCTCAAAATAATTCTTTCAGATCCACAACTCTATGGTACCTTGGGAAAGCAGGAAAAAGCCCTGATAAAACAGAATGAAAGTGAAGGAGCACTTCAGAAGGGAAGCTGTGAGGGAAAGGTGTGGGAGGGAGAGTGAAGAACATAACCTGAAACATTGTCTTACAACTTCTGTAAGTAGTCTGCCATAGCCTGCCTGCCCACACAGGGTCTGCTTTTATCGGTGAGAAAGGTGAAGGGATGTTTGCAAACACAAGAAAAAGTGGCAATAAGAGCATTTGATACATTGTTACCATTTTGAAAAATTGTTCTGTACTTACTATATTGTACATCCCTGCAATCAAGATCACTATGGGAGTGTTTTCCTCAGTTGTATAAACGTCTTAATGTAAATTCTGGGTTTTAGCTATAATCTTTAGGTTGCAGAGTCAAAACTTTATGTTTTACAAGTTCTTTACATTGGAACATTTTCTCATCACTCATTTCTAGTGAATATCTCTACTCTTCTTTGACATGGTCATCTTTTCCTGGTGTTTTCCTAAATGACTTGTGGTCTCACTTTCTGGTTCTTTTGTTTGTTTTGAAAAGTAGAATAAAAGCTCCCAGGTTTGGTGTTACAGATCACAGAATGGGTAAAGTTGAAAGAGACCACTGGAGGTCATCCAATCCAACTTCCCTGCTCCTGTACGGGCTCTGGGCATAAAGGATTGCTGTGGTTTTACCAAAGACAACTTCCCATGCTGTCTGCATTCTTGTTATTTCTAGTTTCTGTCAGGCAGGAGGAGGCAGGCAAGTGCAATCTTCACCTTTTGTTCACAGGCAATTTCAGTGCACACAAGAACTGCAGCTTCTGAAGCAGTGTGTTCACCTCCTCAAATAAACATTATCAGCAGTAGGCAGCTCCATTATGTGGTAAAGAGCCCCAAAAAAGCAAGCCAGCAAGCAGCAGCATGTCCCCTTCAGGCAGCCAACACTGAGAAGAGCTGCTCTGTGCAGGTTGCTTCACTTTGTCATTGATCCTGTGTATTTGCTCTCCCCTATTACACTGGGTTGTTTGTCCTCCTGTGTGCCCATGGTTTCCATGTGAGTTTGCTGTGTGCTTGGAATTGTAACTCCCTGCTTCTGGGAAAAGAGTAGACTGTTGAGTGGAAAATCTTACTAATTTATCGGAAGAGGTTTTACCTTTACTAATAACCTGCCATGTACTTAAAACCTAAAAGGTTGTGTAAATATTGAACTAACCTGTTAGTCACTATTTGCTTACCATGCAGCTTCTTATGGCAGGAAATATGCTAGGCCACCTTGTACAGTTCGTGTTCAGAGAACCTTTTCAGTGTGAAAAAAAAACCCCTCCCTTACATCTCCCCAGAGCAAGTTAGACAGAGAAATATTGATTTTTAATGAAGTTCTTTTTTATATTTCTACGAGGTCACAGACTGTATTTGCTTATTTAAGCTTTCTCTCTTTAAAGAGAGAGTCAAAGCTGACTCTTCCCCTGAAGAGCAAGCATGAGGTTTGTCGGCCTGGGGGTATTAACTGCTTCTAGAGATGCAGGAGGATATGAGATCTATTATCCAAAGTTCATCTGAGGTTTTTCCAGCTCTCCAGTGTACACTTTACCAAAGCTGGTGAATCTCCTCCAAGGTGAGTGGCTCAGTGAAGGTAACACTGCTGTTTAGAAGCAGCTCTCACAAACTAAGCATGAGGAGAAAGATACAGCTGCCCCAAGAAGGCAAGAGCACAGGTTTTTACCAGTTGCTTGCAGAAAATTCTGAAATCAAACCTGTCTCAGCTGGAGTAATAAATGGGAAGGACAACTTATTTCAGAACCTTTCCTCCAAAATTTGCAGTGGATTTTTGTCCTGCTAAGTTTCATAATAGAATATGTGATTGAAACCCATTCCAAATCTCTGCTTATAACCTATGTCACTTGGTAGCTGGGAAATCACTATTCTTCAAACATGTAAAGAAGATAAATGTGGTTAGGTCCACTTCTGAGGTCTTGTACTTGTCTGCATTGTCATGTCCTTGTGAACACATAGAGCTCTCTTGCTCACCGTGGCCGTCACAAGTTAGTGTGGCCTGATATTACTGAAATCTTGGGCTGCTTTCATTTTCAGTTAATTTATTTTGCTGTTTGTGGAAGAGAACAAGACAAGATTGTTGTTACTACCCCATTGAGTTAAAATGCTCTGTGTTGGTGAGTTTTCATCTACATTTTACAGGCACTGGTACTGGCAGAGGTACCTTTTACAGCTGATGTTTTCTGTCATTTTCAGCCACTCAAATTATCTGCGTGTCTTAGTCAGACCTGGGAAGCTCAGGGCTGTGCTGCAGGATCTTCAGAGTACCAGAGAAATGCAAATGGCTGCAACAGCTGAATTACATGTACATGGTTCTTCAGGAATTCTTCAATAAACTAATCCTAGCACATACATAATTTATAAAACACATCAGCACACTCCTGCAGCTGTGTCAGGATGCACTAATCAGCACAGCTAATGCTCTACTCTTATGAGCAAGAACTTTGTTTCAAACATCTGAGAGAATGGCAACTCTTTGGGGGTTAGAAAGAGGAAAAAAACCACCACCACTACCACCCTCCTCTCAATAAAAAAACGCAAACTAGCATCCCACTGGTTATGGGAGGCTCCAAGTTTGCGAAAGTTTTCTTCAGTGGTTGTGCAGATCAAAAGCAGAGAAATCCCAGATGTCAATGAGTTCTGTGATCAGAGGAAAAAAATTTAATTTGATGTTTCTACTTTGCCCAATTGAAGTCAAGGACTTGAATTTGGGCCTCCTGCCTTTCACTTGAGCATCTTAAGCATCAGCCTACTGCATTATTTGGGATGGGGTTTTTTCATCTTTTGTCTGAAATGCAAAGGGAAAAGGAAATAAACAGTTCTTCCACAAATACCCAGAGCAGAGCCTTGAGCTAAGCCCTGCTCGTTTACAGTTTGGTGAGAAAATGCTGGAGGAACCTTTCTCCCTTCTCCACCTTGTGTGATCTCTGTTCCAGAGAGGAAGATGGAGATGCTGACGCAGCTCTGAATACTCGCCATTGTCTTGAATGTGGGAGAATGGTCCTTTCCAAACTGGGTGGTGTGGGTATGATTTTTTTGTATTATTATTCTGTTGTAGACACGTAATACCTACCCCTTGAGCTGACTGGCCAAGTCAGTGAGCTATTTATTTTGTGGTATGGCTGGCAAGCTCAGCTTCTCTGTCTCAGGGATATCTTCCCATTAAGTTCTAGCCCTGCCTGGTCTCACCAGCAGCTCTGGTGTTGCTTTGCAGATGTAGGTTGGCACTGTTGCAGCTTTCAGAGTTGTGCCTTTGCTGAAGCTGCCTTTTGCACTCTGGCTGCTTGGAGCTTTATGGTGCAAATGAGAAAAAATGCTTATGTAAGCACACAAAAAATGCCTGTATTTGAACTTTTGAAGGGGGAGCAGTTCCCTGGAAGCCAGACAATGCCTCTGGCTATGTCTAGCACTTTCACGATTGGATGCTGCAGGAGTTGCAGGTTTTTAGGTGTAATGTAGTCCCAGACTGTATTTAAATTCTCAAACCACAGCTTCTTATTAGCAGCATTAACAGCAGAAAGCACCAGTTCCTAGGTACTTCCAGGGCTCACCTTCTGGCCATTCCTAAATGGTCAAGCCACATGATCTTTGGGAAAGTCTTACGTGAGAGTGTCCTGCTTCCAGACAAAGACTGAAACAAAAGTTGCTTCAAGGAAAGCCTAATGTGTATTTTCAAAGAGCTTTGGCTTTAGTTCAGCATTTTGGGTTAAGTACTCATGAGATACATTTTGAACTCTTTAAAATGTGGCTGTGTGGAAGAAAAGGAAACAGCATGAGCTTAAGAACTGAATTCTGTCAGGAAATAGGAAAAAATTTGAAATGTATTTAAAAACAAGTAAGCCACTCGTACCCAATTAGGTTTTGAATATAAGTTCATTGCCTGCTTCAAAGAGTGACTTCTAAAAGCCTCAGCAACAAGTCAACAGGATTGACTTCTCACTCTTGAGCTTGACAGCTCAGACCCACTGATCTGAAGAAGCCAAGAAGGCACAGCTAGGCCTCACATTGCTCTCTTGACAGGCCTGCCACATGTTGTTACCCAGTCGGGGTCACTCTTCCATGTGCAGCCAGCATGGCTGTCAGCAGCAAGGCTGCCCCTAGCTCTGACCAGCCAATTGTGTCTTGTTTTTTCTGCAGCTGTCTGGTTTAGTTTCATATTGCCTGGGATGTGCTGAAGAAAACCCCAAAATCTTTCCTCTAAGTACCTCCCTTTGGATCTTGGAGGGAAGGTCTGGGGCTATGTTTCAGGGTGATCTTTTTGTAGCCTATTAAAATGGGGAAAATAAATACATCCTTGCAGGAGGAACAGAGAAGTATGACATGAGCCTTCTCTGACGTACTCTTTCCCTTCCTGAGATTTCTATCTCTCCTCAAGGAGTCTTGTCCATTTTTCTTGTCCCTAGAGAGACTTCCAGTGTTGGGTGGCTAGAAACCAAAAATGAAACTTTGTAGCTCTGCTTCAGTGACACTTCCAGCACATTATGGCAGACCTAGCATTTCCTGGCTTAGAATTATATCCTTGAATACAATTTTCTCCAAAGTATGAGCATAGTCTGCTTCCCACCTATCTAAGCTTTGGAGAGAGAGAGAAAGGAAAGATGGTCTTAAGCTCCAACAGTCTTGGAATGAAAGGATGAACATGTTTAAAGCTGGTTATAAGCTCCTCTATTCCCAAAGTTTGTATTACACACACATACACCAACTCTGCAGTGCAGTGCACTTATCTGCATGCAGGGATGACAACAGCAGACGTCCTGCATCTCCTTTCATTCAGGGACTGAGAGTGCTTCTGTCTGTCCAACAGGGCAGATATCTAGTCTTTCCATAAAAAAGCTTTTTTTAGCTCATACATATTTCTGATGATGTGGAAGATTTATTTTAATCTGGGAAAGTCTGTAGCAATGTTTTGAATTCCTGAATGGCTGGCTGACTGATAATCTATCTGAGGAACACTGGAAGCAATTTACAGCCTTAGATGGAGATTTTTATTTATTTACACAATACTTTTAAAGTCAGAACTTCTACAGTTCGTCATCCCACATGAGGGCTCCTCATCTTTCATCTCCCCTTTGTTTCCCAAGGAAGGGTGAACTTTCTCCTTCAGTCCACTGATAACCTCCACTAATTATAGAGATCCAAAAGGTACAGATCATTTGTGGCCCATCTTCCCAACAGTTAAGGAACATGCTGGGACAGTAGACCACCTTGCTAGAGACACACAAATTGCAACAGACAGCAGAAGAAATAGCTCATTAATCTACACTCTGAAGTTGAAAATCTGCAAAAACATGGGAAGGTTTCAGTCTGAGTGACACATCTTGAAGTCTCCTGCAGCTGGGCCTGAAATATCTTTGATGTTTCTCCAATTTTATGCTATAGTCTGTAAAGCCAGTGTTTGTTTCCAGCCCAAGGGTAAGCCTACTCTAATCTTACTCTTGCCAGATGAAAATTATTTCCAAACTTAAAGTCAGTGTATTGCTCAGCTGATTACATTTCTGAAGTTTAAACCAAATTAAATACTCAGCTGATCATACTATACAATTCTACTGCCTAAAGGGAAGGATTTAATTTGTCTACAGCTGGGAAAGAAAAAACCAAACCAAGCAACCAAACAAAAAATCCCCAAATATTTCAAACAACAAACTGAGTAAAAAGGAAGCTGATGGTTGCATAAGTAGCTGAGACCTACTACTGTGAAACTGCTGCAGAGGGAAAACCTCCAGGACAGAGGCAGGCAGTCCTGCCCTGCTGGGCTTCCTATGGAAACCAGTTCAACTTCCAAAGCCCATGGAAAGCTAGCAGGTTTCTTCTGGATTAGTGTGCTTGTTGACTCACAAGGAAAGCCCCAAAAGGAGCAGCAGGAGTGTTTGGTGGTAGCCAGGCTCAAAGAGGGATGCTGTGACTCCTGTCATCAGTGGCTAGTGAAGGAGCTCTTAGAATTACAGCAGGGTTTGGGCTGGAAGGGACCTTAAAGATCATCTCGTTCCAATGCCCCTGCCATGGCCAGGGACACTGTCCACCAGACCAGGCTGCTCAAAACCTTGTCCAGCTTGGCACTGAATACCTCCTGGGATGGGACATCCACAAATTCTCTTGGCAATCTGTTCCAGTGCCTCACTACCCTCACAGTAAGGAATTTCTTCCTAATATCTAATCCAGACCTACCTTCTTTCAGTTGAAAACCATCATCCCTTGGCCTATCACTACATGCCCCTGTAAAAGTCCCTCTCCACATTTCCTGTAGCTCCCTTTAGTTTCTGTAAAGCTGCATTAAGGTCTTCCCTGAGACTTTTCCAGACTGAACAACCCCAACTATAAGAGTTTCAGCCTTTCTTCATAGGAGAGGTTCTCCATCCCTCTAATCATCTTCGTGGCACTCCTCTGGACTCACTCCAGCAGGCTGATATCCTATGCTCAGAACACCAGAGCTGCACTACAGCTGGGGTCTCATCAGAGCAGAGCAGGGTAGAGGGGGACAATCCCCTCCCTCACCATGCTGGCCACAGTATTGGGTAACTCTTCCACAGAAGTGTTGCCCTATGAAGGAGTGATTCACTGGGAAAGAAGGGGCAGGGAATTACCAGGACTTCAGTTCCCTCCCTCACCAATTCCACTTGTTATGGCATGTTTGCTTGTGATATCAGGATGTGAAGAGCCCGTTTCACTACTGCTGACAGTATGAATTAGAAATGAGGGAATATGGGCAAGCAATGAGGGACACAATGGTCCTAAGGAGAAAAAAAAAGGAGTTCAAGGCAAGTAACAGTGTTTGGTCAATATCCAGATCAGAAGGAACTTGCTGTTTTCCCAAGAGCTGAAAGTGCACTTTGTCTATGGTATCATAGGGTGGGACACTAGGTGAGCTGCCCTGCCCCAGGAAAGCCAGCGTGCAGCTGTGGCTCCTGTTCCTTCAAACCAACAGGAATGGGTAATTTGCACTCAGGGGTTTTCAGCTAAACACACAGAGAGATCTCTGAACTGCTAATATAGTGTGGGGGGTATTAATATGCCTTGCTGCTCAGGAAAGCTCTGGAGGTCCGGGAAGCAGCCGTGGAAACAGGATGACCTAGTCCCACTGGCTTGCTTTCAGTGCCAACAGAATGAAGATTTTATATGAGGCAAGCACTAAAGAAAGAAGGAAGAAAATATCATCATGGCTAATTAAATAGTGGAAACTGATAGGGAATGGTGCAGAAAATGGGCTGTGTTGACTAAGCATCTTTTCAAGCTCAGCTGATAAATTTAGAAGTTGCAATAATACTTGGGCCACTGGACAGGTGTTTTTAGTGTCCTAGGGCCCAAGCATTGTCTATTAAACCAGAGCAATCCACATTCAGTGCATTCATCATTAATCAACATTAACCCCAAGCAGCAAATCATTAGTGACACTTCTAGTGGACAGCAGGGCCTCGAATGGGTACTGATACCTCTATTAATGTCTTTATTAATGCCTGGGCAACATGCACAAGGGTAACTGCATCCTTTGCAGCCTGATTTAAACCCTGCAAGAATAGATAAATACAAGAAAAGACAGACAGTAAGAACAACGTGACTCAGCAGCCAAGCAGCCTGCCAGTGTCATGTCAAGAGCCAGCCCCAGATCGGGCCCCAAATCATGCCCTGATAAACCTGGGCCACTTGGGTATGGGAAAAAAATCCATCAGAAAAGCAGGAATTTGTATGGTTAACAAGTCAATGTTACCTTTTCCTAACCTCTTTTAGGATAATTAGGTGAAACCAGACTCCAAGCAGTTTCAACCCTTCATGTGTTTCATTGCTATCTGTTGATCTCCCTGTCTGGTGCAGCACAAGTCAGAGCTGGGGATTTGTCACAGAGGGAGTTTTCTCACAGTGCTGTGCCTGGGTGGCTGCGTGATGCCTACACTTCTGCAGGTGTTCTGCTGACACGTAAGCAATACAGATATTTATCCCTGTAATCTTGTACTGGACAGCCCCACTTCCTGCTGGAAGTTAATGGTGCAGTGCATAGTGCTCTGCAGAGGTAAACCTGCACTTACCTGATGTACTGGAGAGGCAAGCTGAAACAGAAATTCCTGAAAAAAGCATTTCAAATGTTTTTTTCAGATAACTACCCTGCAAGCATCCTTCAGAAGCTACATTAAGCCCACATGTGCTGTTCCTAAAGTGCTGCAGCTGACTGGTCCAGTTGCCTGCTTTTTAATTAAAGTGAAAGCCGTATTTGCCTTGTCTACAAAGACAAAAGCCCCTTTCAGCCCTTAGCTCTTTGCTAAGGCAGGTTGTGATTCTTCTCTCCACTGTTCCCCTACCCCTTGTGCTGCTCAGCCCCTGCTCTGCCAAGCAGGCAGCTGGAGCCATCCGTGCCAGCAGCATCCTGCCAGGCAGCAGCAGGAGCCTCACCAATGCTCAAGGACAAGGCAAGGAGATGGGAAAGAAACCAATATGAGGGCAAATGTGATCATAACATCATTGTATCCTTCTCTGAGGAGCTCAGAGCACTGTGCTGAGACCATTTCTTGTTAGTCCAATCTTTAATGTTTTCAAGTTTATGAACACAAACAGCTCTTTGGAAAATAGGTCTGGAGGCATCTGGTTCTGTATGGCAGAAGTAAGGAAGGATGGGATATACAGGTATTTTGGCTTCACAGTCTGTTCTCATATACTCTCTGTGGTAGCATTTGAGCTCTTTGAGAATTAATAAACTAATTCACTAAACAGTTGTGCTGTTGTTCACTAGGTTTGCTATCAGCTCATCTATGAAAAGTAGCAGCAGCTTGAGGATTTTGCTCCAGACACTTGGATTTTGCTTAAGGTGGTTCTTGGTTACCTTCAACAAACTGAACTGATTTAAGTTCTCTTCTCATGAAAAGTATGATGTGGGAGCTGATTTATTCAGTCAGATAATTCATCATTGCATAAACAGAGGAAGAGGCTGAATTAGCATTAGTGAAAGATGTATGAATGCTCCTAGAGAAATGTTATTTGACTAAGAGGGTTGACTCTGGAGCCTGGCTTTTTCTCTTTTGCTCTGTAAGAGTTTCCAGTGGACTGCTCCGTGATGAATAATATCTCAGTTGTTCATCTTTTCTTAAATAAATCTAATTATGCTTTTTCCATGCAGGAAATGGAATCAAATTATAGGTATCACTCATTCATTCTTTTATAACTCCTGTAATATTAGCAAGACAATGTCCTGCTGGTAAAGAAAGCAGTGTGCTTGGCCCTGGGCAGCTGGTATAAGATAGAAGCATCTGATCAAATTACTCAGCTTCTCAAAGAAATAATTTTTGGAGGATGTGGATGATTATAATTTCCTTACCTAGTTCCATCCAGGTTGCTTCTAGCCATGGAAAATCCCCATGGCAGTGGAGTGATGCTGGACAGGGGGATATACTCATGCTGAGCACAAGGATGCCACCAAGGCAACCAGCTGGGTTAATTCATCAAAGCAAGTGCTTGGTAGTCTCACACATATCTTGGATTCTTCTACAGGGCTTAAAGCATGTCATCACATATGTCTTGAATTATGTATGAACCGCTGATCCAACGTAGCAGATCTGTGTAACCAGTGTTATTCACCCGCCTACGGGCTGCCGGCTCCACCAGATGGGAAACGTCTGCTCCTGCACAGCCCAGCTGTGGTCTGTCTTCCTCATGTGTCAGACATCCCACACTGGGGTGGCCTCCATCCCAGCAGAGGTGCTACAGGAGGGGGAAAACTCAGGTAGGAGCATCTTGCTGGGATAAAAGTGTTTCCATGTCTCCATCTCTTCTGGCCAGTTTCCCCTGGTGTTTAGTACCACACGGACCCTGGGGGACTGGTGGCACCCCTAGAGCATCAGGGAACTGCAGCATGGTAGGTCTTGGACCACAGTGGTCACAAGTAGCTGGCAAGGATGGTTCCTGATGCCCCCATTGAGGGGCCTAGCTGAAGCCTGCTGAGAAGCTGCTGCTCGTGCTTTTATGCAGCCGTGGTAGTAGAAGGGGGAGAGGGCTGGACCTCCAGCATGGTGAATTGGTTGCAGGGTGGGTGCACATCCTGTGCTCAGTGCTGGATGAGTAGTGATGGTCCCCCCTGTCCCTTGGGCAGGCAGGATCAGGGCTCCCGTCCCCAGTGCCTGCACTGGCATTTGGGCAAGTGTGACCCTTTCACCCCAGGCACTCTGCAGCCTTGGTGCCACTGTACCATCTGCCACAGCCACCTGGGAGCCGTGGACTCTGCGCTCAGGCTGGAGCACACAGACTCTCGGGAAATAAATTATCACTGGCCGAGGGCTGGGCCTTGTGTCTTCAGAAGTGCATTTGTGGAGAAGCAATGCAGAGCTGCATTCTTTGAAGTGGACTCTGAGCAACAAATGTGGTCACAGCCCAAGCTCCTCTCCTGACCTGTGTGCAGGGGGCACAGTCAAAAACCATCAAATCTCCTAGATCTCCTAGAGATCTCTACCTTTATTCATTGTACAGAGCTACCTGCAAGTCTGTAAAGTATGTGCAGGACTGGGGCTGCCCAACTTACCTGCAGGGCTGGTGCCCTCAGCTGTGCAGTCTGACTCCAGCTCCGTGTGTGCTCAGACAGAGCATGTCGCCAGCAGACAGGCTCAGCATCCCCTTCCTAAGCAGGGGGTCCTTCCTTACTAGTCCCCAGCCCTGGGGAACTGACCCAGCCTGCCCCTAGTTCTCTGTTTATTTCAAGTTTTATAGCTTTAGAAAAATTCCGGCCTGATGATCTACATCTATTTACACCACTGCTGTGTAGTAACATTCCACCAGTGCTAAGCAATATTTCATTCAGGGACTAAATTTGCTGTCTGAGTTCAGAAGCTCTTCATCATTGTGGGAGCAGATCTCTCAAAATCTCTCACAAATATTTAGCTATTGCATCATGTCCAGAAAATTACAATCTGGACCTCTTTTTGGACTAGAGAACCATGAAAAACTCTGCCTATTTCCCTGGGCCTCTTCTCCGCATGCAGCTAAACTCTCTATCCATATCCCTGGGAACTGCAGAAAGTCTGGATAATGGTGATGATGGCAAAGAGTTACAGCTTTGTAAAGAAGGACATGCAGGGAAAACAATTAAAGGTAGTTCTATTGATCTGCTAAGAAAAGGGAGGCATTGGAGTCCTGGGGCATTCTTGAGCCAGCTGCTGTGGTTGTTCCATCTCTGACTGTTTATGTAGGTACTTTGGTGTCTGACCTCAGTCTCTGCTGGACAAATGTTGGCCGCACTGGGCTAAGAAGAATGCTGCCTTCACTACGAGAGGAAAGAATGAAATGTCTGGGACTGGTAACTTTGGCAAGAAGATTGAATATGACACAGGTCATGGTAGCTTGAGAGTTTATGAGATTCAGAAACCTCAAAAAAGAACAAGACTAACTTACAGTATGTGATGGTTTCACATCTGCCTGACTACATGGTTCTCCACTTCCCTCTGAACTGCTGTGCTGGAGCTGCTGCCAGACAAGGTAGACCTCAGGCTTCAATCAACATGGCAATTCCCTTGTCCCTTCTGCTAATAATTTTCCACAGCACTCCTACCTCCTTGGCTATCAGCCTTGGAAGACAGACTAGATAATCTGCAAGGATTGAGCACCCATTCCCTGACTGGTCCTCCTCCACCTCTGCCATCCTGGCTCCTCAGTGAGCTGGTATCAATGAAGTCTGAACTTGGGCAGATTCCTGCCTAAAGGGAAAATGTCTTTCTCCACAACCAACTCTGACACCTCTTGTCAGCAGCAATTTCCAGTTCACCAGGTAACACCAACAACAAAAGCTCACACCTAAACTGCAGCTCTGTTTCACATGGTCTGGTGCAGGGACTAGTCCCTGGGGATGGAGCTGTGGCTGGAGGAGGGCAGTAGTGTGTGCTCTGCGGGGTGGCTGTGTGGCTGCTGCTCCCACAGCCTCCCTGCAGGAATGCAGGCAGGCACATCCCCTGCGCTGCCTGGACTCTGGCTGGGGCGAGCTGCCAGCTGGTTCCACAGTCTCCCTCAGCTGAAAGAGTGTGAGGAAATCGCACAGGATCTCTGTGGTCTGTGCCTGAAATCTTTTCCTCTATCTGATGTTACCTCCTAATATAATTTGACTGGTCAATACTGACTAGTGTGCCTGGGGTGAGAGCATTTTAAAATGGGTGTTGAAAATTCTTTTATGGAGAATTTCCAGCCTGCATATTGCTCCAGGTGGCAGAAGCCTGGAGGAAAGCCACATGCGTGCAGCAGTCTAGACATGTTTGATTTCTTTTTGGAATTAAAGAACAGAAGTCCCATAATACCCTCTCTTTTTTTAGCATTCATACTAGTAGCCAATATAAACAATTCTCTCACTGCCCTGAAATCTGGAGTTGCTCACAGGATGAAGCGGTGACCTACTGAACCTCTGGGAAGAGTAATATTAGCCTCTGTCTGCTGTGCTGCTGCCTTGGCCTGGTGCGCAGTCCCACTGCCCGAGGCCCAGTGCAGTGTCTCCAGGCTGCTCCCATCCAAGGAGAGGAGATGCACAATGAGGACACTAAACTCAAGGATCCCTCCACACTTAGGCATATAACAAACCCTCTGCTCCTCAGATACAGCAGGCTCCCCAGCTTTGCTTCAATCCACCTGGAGAGCTAAGCTACCGGGGCCTTGTCATGGGATCTGGAACTGGCCATCAATCCCATGTGTTGAATGCAGAGAACAGTTTTCCATCACACCCAACAGCTGCTGCTCATGATGGATTTTGAAGTGCCTACGGACACATGTTTATGGCAGCGAGCATCCAGACTGACTCGCAAGCAGATGACTGCCATTGAAACTGAGGTCAATTCTGAGGCTGCCAGTGCCCTCACTGCGTGTTGGCTTTCATGCACAAGTAATGGAGTTTCTTGTCATGACATGAAATATTAGGATATTGGTAAGTGTCAAGGAAGCTGGATAATTACTGCACTTGAAATCAAGCAAGGATGAGGGCTGCTTGTTCTTCTTGAGCTGGTGCTGCTGCTGCTCCTTTGGGCTTCCCTGAACCTTCTGGCTACAATAGTGTTGCCTGGAGTTCTCGTGCTGTCACTTCTCCAGATTTTTTTATACAAATGGATTTTCCTTTTCCATGTTTTCTGTGCCTTTAACTTTAGTTCTGCCTACACACTCATGGTTGGAATTGCATTGAAGAACCACACAACAAAGAACAAAGTGAAACAGCTGCCCATATATCCTGCTCAGTTTCAAATGCTATGGAGGAGATGACAGCTGCCCAGACTGGACTCCTGAGCATGAAAATGACTCAAAAATTAACAAAATCATATTGAGTGAGAAGATCTACTCAGAAGTCAGCCTCTCTGACAGCACAAACAGCCAAGAATGGGGTGTCCTTATTTTCTCTGTAGTGGTAGCATGAGTGTGAGGGACATAAGAAATTATTAAATGTGATAAAAGCTGTGTTGCCTTTCTGCTAAGATCTTGTCCTTGCCTTTTAGGAGTTCAAGATAAAGAACTGGCATTTGGATCTAATCAGGACTTAGAGAAACACACAAGCCAATAACATCTCAAGGCTTCAAGCCCTCTGGATTCGTTTTGGTTTAATCCCTGGGAGTTACTTTTACTTCCCAAAGATGCTTTGCAGATTCTTGTTGCAGGCTTTGTTCTTCATGTATCACCTCAGACATATGTGGTGCTGGTGCTGCTGGGTAGCTTTGCAGAGGTGCTGAACCCCACCACAAGCTTCTAGGTTGATTGACTCTCCTGTGCCCTATGAGCTTAGGAAGGCAACTTGGGGTCCCCTAGACCAGAGGTGCAACCCCAAAAAGAGCAGTTGCTGCAGTTATCATGGCTGAAAATTTCTTGGGTATCTCTCTCTGCGCTTTGTTTCCTGTCTTGCTCTGGCAAAGCTCCCCGTTTCCATGGTGATGATTTATTCCTCTAAATAGTTTCTGTTCAAGAACAATATCATGGGTCCTTCTCTGTTGTTGGTTTAATTAAAAAACATCCCAAACCCTACTCTTCTCCTGGCATCAGTTTTGGCTGAAGCAGTTAGAGTTGGACACTGACGTCCAGCTTCTCTGATCCACCTTTGCTCCCACCCAGAGATGACCTTTTTGCCTCCCTACCACTCAGTGTAACCCTTGAGGACTGTCCTACTGCTCCTGACCTGTCCAACTGAGAAATCTCACATGAGTGGAGCTAGAAGGAAAATGCAGAAATGAGGAAAGGAGAGAGCAGCTGAGCTCTTGCAGAACAGCCCCACACAGTCTCACGTCTGCCCAGGAGTGAAGAGGAGCACAACACCCTGTGCATCTCTGCTCTAGAGCTTTGCTTTCCCTGAGCAAGGAGGCTTGTGATAAATAGGAAACCTTGTGAAACAGCATGGCCCATGATAAAATGGCCTGTAGTGCATCACTCATCATCACAGCCTGGTTTTTAACTGAGCTGCCAAAGAGGGAGCCTCTCCCCTCCTCCCCAGTCCTTGGCTTCCAAAACAGATATTTTTTTACTATGAGTCCAACAAAGACTCGTAGCCTGAAAACTGGAAACAAAAATGAAAGAAAATTAAAAGGCTGAACTGCATATTTGCAGTAAATTTCTGCATATTGCAGTAAAATTCAAATCTTGAAGTATCCATTTTATTGCATAAAAATCTGAATGGGCAGCCTGGTCTCCATACAACAAGTGCCATTTGGTGTTTCTTGGGACACTTCCTCCTTGCTTTGCATAATGAAAGAAGCAGAGCAGCTGGTTTCTCTGCTTCATTTTAAATGCCAGTGCTTATTTTGTTAATACATTTACATTCCAATTTTCTTCACATGTAATAAAAAGGAAATGCTTTGAGGTTCTTCTACATAGAAGCACGTTAATGTGCTTGGTTTTTAGGCACTAGTAGCAGATGTACTTAGAGCCTGGAGTTCAACCATGGAGTGAGGAGAACAGACTTCAGGGAATTGAATTCCCATCTATGAAAGCAGTTCCTGAATCAATGAATTTCTGACTTGTTCCATTAAATGCAGCCAGCATTGGCTTGTGGTGGGAGACAGATAAAAATCTGTCCACAAAAAAGCATGGAATACAACCTTCCAAACGGTTTTTGCTCTGGCACAGAGAACAGCATCGCAGGAATGCCAGGCTGCTGGCTAATCCAGAAGGGCAGGTACCAGCTACATTTCCTTCTGCAATGCTCAAGCTGCGAAATCTTTTAAAGCAGTTGCAGCACCTTTCAAACACGCAGTGGAACCCATCCTTATAAGGTGGGAAAGCTTTGTATTCTGCTGTTAGAAGATAGGAATGTGAGCTCGGCAAGGATTGCTTCACGTGAGCACTTTATCTGAGAAATTGGTGATAAAACTGAAGAAGTTCACGTGACACAAGAAGAATTTCTCCCTTATCTAGAGGAAGCCAGAGATGTCAAGTCAGAGGTACAATACACAGGATGAGTTACGAGGAGGAAATGATGTAAAGGCAGTTTGGAAATCTGCCTGCTTGCTTGTGCCTTGGAGGATTATACTGACATCAATACAATATTGATTTTAAAAATCATTGACTGGAAGCTGGAATCTGCCAGCTGTATGACAAAATGAAAAAATCCCAAGTCCTTAGGACCCTCAAGTATGCCATCTCTATTTTTGACCTCTCTTTGGCATTGAACTAGGAGAAAGCGAGGGAGGATTTTGAGATATGCCTTTCAATCTATCAGTTGTCATTTCACTCATACAATTTTTTTCTGAAAGTAGCAGCCTCTGTGCCTCTGAAAGTACAGTGGGGGAAGATGCTGTGCTATCAAAACAGTTCATTTGCCTCTTACCCAACACCCACAAGGTTTGCCCAGAAGAGATTCTTCAATCATTTAAACCTTGTTTTTAGACGGCTTGTCTCCTTTAAAAGCAAAGAGGAAAATGCTACTTGGTATAGAATATAAGCTTGCTGGGTATTAAATTCCATCCACCATCTTTCCAAAGCTTGGCTAGAAACATCTTGTCCCACTGTAAGAAGCCTGTGTGATCCTCCAGCTTCTCTTAACACATCACTTTAGGTAGTGTCTCTCTGCATGCTCCCTGGTTAATCTTGCTATCCATCCTTCACACCACTTTTCCTGCCTATTTCATGTGTTACCTCTTTACAGCCTCTCCTTCCCCACGTTTCCTTTTGCCTGTCTCAGTGCTTGGCTGACATGCAGCACAGTGTGATGGAAAGCCAGACACCAATCATCCCTTGTCTAGTCCACAGACCTCAGAAAAAGCAGTTACAAGGCGTAAGAGTCCTGGTGAAACCAGAGGGCTGTGAGGGAAGGGCCACATGCTCACCTGCTCCATGGAAGCATGGACCCAACACACTCTGTTTGGCCAGGATGTCTCCAAAGCAAAACCCAGGTACCACAAGAAGAGGTCACCAGCAGTACTGTAGCTGTGGTGCTGTGACGCCATGGTATTCAGATATGGCTTTTTATTGAGAAGCCTCACCTTTCATGAGGAGTGTAGACCATGTTTTTTTTAAGAATAGTGCTGGGTTATTTTTATCAATGTGGCCGCTAGAAGTAGCATAACAGAGATCAACATGAATTACTTTTTTTCCAGGACAATGGCCATTTGTCAGCCAAGGACAGTTTGGGCTCTTACCAATTGCCATTTTCACATAAACCAGGGCAAAAAGCAAAACAGAACCTGACTCTTTAGCTGGGCAGAGCTGCAGTGGTTTCTCTATTACCAGGGTAACTAAAATGTGGTAAAAACACAATCCAGTCTCTCAAGCCAGCAGATAGGATGAAAAAGAGAGTGTTAGTACAATCATGCTTTTTTTGGCCTGTGTAACCTGATGAAAACTGGCGCTGCTCTGAGCTGGCGGCTGGACCAGCTGTCCTCCCAGGACCCCTTCCAAACTAGATTTCCTGATGATGCTCAAGAATGACAGACTTCTACTGGCCTGCACAAAAATCTGACTTGAACTTCCATAGACAGTAAACCAGAGTGAGATTCAAGATCCTAATTCCATTTTGGAGTGCAAACCCAGGACTTGATGTGGTTTTCTGGTTTTGTTTTTCACCAAGCCCAGGGTATCCCCTGAGTGGAGGCTCCCCAGCAGCCATGCCCCTGGCCTAGTGGTTCAGGGATTGCCTCCTACCTGGCAGTCCATGCATGTGCATGTCCTTCCTGAAGGCGACAACCTGCAGTGGTAGCTCTTTCCAAGACTTCCATCAGAGCTGGAAGGAGTGAGAGATGTGTCTGTAGATACATGCTCAAATACAGGGCCTGAATTTTTCTTAGTGGGACTATATGTAGAGTGAATGCTGCTTCTGCTCTTATGGGGAAGCTAGAAGGCAGATACTGGCCCTGTTCCTTCTTCAGAGCATCCATCCTAGGCTTATCTGAAAATAGAGACCTAGACTGGGGCCAGGCTGGTCTGAGTGTGCCTAATAAAAGAAGATGGTACCAATGTGAAGGGGTGCTTACACATGCAGCTCAGGGCAGTGCTCAGGGGAAACACCCAGATCAATAGTGACCATGGAGGGCTGGAGGTCTCTGTCTTGTGCAGGCAGAGACCAGGAGGAAACAGACCTGCTGTGTCAGGAAGGATGAGTGCTCCAAAGAGACTGGTACTTCTGCTGAACCAGACTGGAGAACAGTGGCAGGAAATTTTCATTCATTTGCACCCATCTCTAATTTCTTCCACTAATGCTCTAGCAGAACTGAAGTCTATTGATGTTTAAAAAGCCCTTGGAGCTGTTTTTTCCTCTTGGGATGTTTTAGATGTATGCAATACTCTGTGACTATGTTCCCAGAAACCTGTTGGATGGGCTGGATTTTGGAAATATTAATGTTAAGTCGTAGATAAATGAACAAAGCAGATAAACAGGTACAAGAGAAAATATTGCTGTAAATCTGAGATGTGTCTCCTCTGTAGCTTTATAGCTTTATTTATTCTCTGGGAATCAGGGAGAAACCAGCACTCAGTCCCATTCAAGGTAATGGTAGTTTTGGTATTGGTCACACACAATTTGGACTGGGCCCAGACCCTCTTTCTCCCTCCTTTTTAATTGCTCTTGCCATAATTACTATTATTGTTGTATATAGTTGGGTTTTTTCCCTTGTATGCAAAAGCTATGATGCAAATGGGAGTCACTCCCAGAGAGTGCCCAAGGGCTGGGATGCAACTGCCCTGAGATGGGTCATGCTGCAAAATAATAAAGGTCAGGGAACTCATTCCAAACCAAATGCCACTGGCTAACATGTTGTGCCATTGCTGTGCTCCAAAAGAAGTGCCAGAGCCCTGAGCCTTGGTAATGCCCCAAAAAAATCTGTGCAGCTGGGCTGGGACTCCCCTCTCCTCTGTTGTGGTCATAAAGAGGGGTTGGATTTTTCTCCACAGAGCTACTTGGAAGTCCTGGGCAAACAAGGAAACTGGCCCTGGACAGGAAACTCAGCAATTGCACAGTGCTGACAAATGTCCAGAGACTATAAGTCACAAAAGTAGGGAGAAAATGGGGAGCCTTGTGCTCTCCACTTTGTTTTTCATGTGCAGGGATTTTAGGTGCCAGTCACAAAGAGACCAGACATCTGCAGACAACCCCTGATATTTACATTTATTTTTAGCTAAGGCAATGTAATTTGTGGCTAATGTGACAGTTTAATAAAACAGAATCAGAAAGGGGTGAAGTTATTTATGCCTTTCAGCAAGACTGACACAGCCTGTTCCAGCTCTACAGTCCCAGCCCAAGCCCCTGGGCAGAGGGTATGGGCACAGAGATGACACAATGCTGTGATCTCTGCTCAGCTTTACTATTAGCAGACACTATTTGAGCAGGTTATAAAGTGGTATTCCCATAACCTTAGGCTCATACACTCTCTGCTTTCCTCTCATTGAAGTGAGAGTGCTATGATGTTAAACCAAACTCAGCGCAAGGGAGACCTCGGTACTTTCAAATTCCAAAATGGAGCCTCATTTGAGTCAGGTGATGAGTCAGTACTTATTTTCTACTCTATCCATTTTTGCATTGTCTGTCCTTCAAAGAATGATAGTTTAGGGTTTCAGGGGGATTCAGGAGGATGTTTGGTTTCTTTTTTTGCCTTAGCAGAAAATCATTCTTGAATAAAGATCCCAGAAAAATTATTAACCCCAAAGCAGTATGTTTCAGAAATTATGAGTATGTGGAACAAAGTTTATGCACACATATGATGAAAATTATTTCCAAATTTTATCTTCTATTCCATCACAGTATACCACAAAGTGCTATTGGGACAGGACTTAACCATAACTTTTCAACAAACCCCCTCAGCAGCCATGTTGATATATATTTGTGTAGAGCTAGGGCTGAATTTGTCACTGCCTTGGCAAAGGTCTGCAAGAGTGTAATTGGCATGTAAGTTCCCTTGTGTTCTTAGCCAAATATTCACACCTTTTTGGTTTTGATTTCCATTATTCTTCAGGATACCACATACTTGAGGTACCTGAAGTGCACGTATGTACATTTGGGTCTGAAAGAAACAGAGATTAAAATATGCTTCATTAGCTGTGGGCAGAGGTCTGTCAGGAGGGAACTAGAAATGTTTCTCATAGAGCATATTTCTGGCTCTGTACCTGAGATGGCTATGACCATTAGTACTGTGCATATTAGTAGTTGTAATGATATTTAGTAGAAAATAATATATTTAACTCTATATCCCATAAAAATATTCTCAATTCATTTTACACATTTTGCAGCTCTCTTAATTTTTTCACATTTTCCCATTCAGAAAACATTTTCCATTCTAAAAGGAGCAAACCACCTTTATACACAGGCAGGTAGACAATGGCACGAGAGTTTTTCTTTTATGTGAGTGTTCCTATAAAGAAACATTATAATCTAGGGCTCTTCCCTGTGGGTTATCTTGAGATTTGTCTAAGTTCACTAATATAAGTGGAGGATATGTAATGGAACTTCATAAGAAATAACCAGGATATTTCACAAAATCTCAGTATCTTGGCATTTCCAATTCCTACTCTGCTGGACTACAGTGCTGTGAATAGTGTGGCCCAGAGATGTCAGGTGTCAGAGGGGTGTTCAGAGGAACAGGACAGTGCCAAAAACTCAGCCCCAGAGCTGCCAAGTCTTATCATAAAACCTGGTCACATGCTTTTTCTTCCCATTCTTTTATTTTCATCACTACTTTTCAAAGGCCTGGCTGTTGCAGTACCAGAAAGGCCTTTATTCCAGCTCAATCTTACAAGAGAGAGTAAAGACCATCTGTGTTTCTTTACCACAACAGTACAAGGAAGTTTTCTGAGGCTCATGCTTCATTAGCTCAGCTTTTCCAGCCATAACCATTTGGGTACAATGTGCATAACCTGCACAGTGATTATGGCAAGAGAAAAGCCCTTGATGATTTTTCCTGCCCTATAGTCTGTGCACTGCCATCAACAGTGGGAGGCCTTCTGCTGTCCCTGACTGTAACTCTATCTCCCAATATCTTCAGCCTCAGATATCACAGGAATTACTGCAGTAAAAAACACTCTGTGAGATGAAGAAAAAGAGATTAAGTAATTGAGAGAAAGAAGCCAGCACACTGACCTTGTGGCTCATTCTCATAATCTCTCTTTTCCCCAGATGGAGATGTCCTTTCCTCCTGTCCAACAATTTTGAGGCAGTGGTGACTGCTTGGGACCAGCTTCTCAGAGCTATGGCTATAAGCAAGATATACTAGGCTGAATATTTCCAAAATCCTATGATGGAGAAGGGGACCATGGTAACAAACACCTCAGCTGGAAAAATATCCTTCACTGAGTGGAAAAATGCTGGATGCACAACAGCCACCAGGCTGCTTCTCCAGGTGAGACTGGCTCCATTCTTCCAAATGACCTCCAGCTGCCACCTCTCTTTGTAAGGTTCATCCCTCTGGAAGTTATGACTGCCATGAGGTAGCATATTGCTGCTTGGGATGGGGAAATAGCACATCAGCCTTTAGTCTTTCCCTGGCAATTTGCATGAAAATGGATTCCAACTCTTCTTTGCAGATTGAAGAAAAGCAGGTGCTTGCCATCCAGTGTGCTTTGAGGCAAGGTTTGTGTTAGACACACTGAGACAGGGCCAGTGATTCAGTGTCAAAGGAGATTGTTTAGGTACATGCCAGGACTGAAACAACCTCTTTCCAAGTGGATCCAAGTGGGAGTAGGCCTCACTGTGTCAGCCCCAACACCAGAAGTATTCTGCCTATGATGAGGTTTCTACTTCATCCCCAAAGATGTCAAGCTGTCCTACGGCACTGCTTTCACTAAATATATAGGGTCAGAGGCCAGGCTGCTGTTGCTATGGAAGCTGCCTCCCTGCCAGCTGAGAGTGCTGAGAACACATCTACTACTGTCCTGTGAATAGGATGGGATAGGGATGTTCAGGGTATTTTTGGACGAGAACAGTGATAGTGAGTTTGCTGTTGGCCAGAACACAAAAAACCACATCTTCCTTTATGTTAACAAATGGCTCTACTTTTTCAGCAGGGGAAGACCCAGGGAAGCTGTTAGGGTAGCTTTTGCTTTCCAGAGAGGAGAGCACCACTACTTTATGCCTGCGTCCTGGAGAGCAATATACAGCAGCACATCTTTACCTAGACGGTAATTTAAACAGCGCATGTCTAAGCAATAAGCTCAGCCCGAAATTCCCCGTTCAGTGTTTCTCCCTCTTGCACCCGATCGGGGTTTGGCTCTCCATCTCACAGCTTAGGTGCCAAGGGCCTCTGCTTTGGCTCCGGAGGGGGAGCCGGGCGCTGCAGCGGGAGTGCCAGGAGCTTTCCCGGGAGCCGGGGATCCTTGCGGCGGGCCGGCATCGCCCCCACTGCCGCTCCTTACAAGGCTGGACAGGTTCCAGCTCTCCTGCGGAGACCGAGCCGGCCCGGGGAACCAGACTGACCATAGATGGCTGTGGAAGCCTTCAAGCTCTCGGCCAGGCGCCGTGGGGCTAGGCACAGCCCAGGATGGGAAAACCCGGCGGGGGGAGTGGGTGGCATGGCCCACTAGGACTCTCAGCTTTTGTCCCTACACCAAGCACCAGCCACCGCTGGGGTCGGGGAGAGACAGAGTGATCAGAGGGGAGTCCAGACCAGCAGTGCTGCCGTGATCTGCCTTGTGTGCATCACTCATCCAGAGGACCCAGTCAGGGTCACTGACTGTTGGGCTGGACAGCAGTTCACCCTGCTTAAAGCTGTCATGTAAAAAGCATGCATGCAGTTTGATTCCCAGGCATCCCACATGGAAGTGCATCTGTCCTTCCTGGGACGGGAGCATAACTATAGGGAAGGCCTCTGCTTGATGCCTGCCCTGCAAAAAAAATTAAATAATATTTTTTTTAAAGTCAGGAAATAAACATGTATTGATTCACTGGGGTTAATTTGTTGGTCCAGCAAAGGACATGAGAGCCTGATGTCTTGACATGTGGACTTCAGGCTTAATGTGAGGTCTGCTCCACCACTCTATGTTATTTATTACTCCTCAGCCACTTCATCTCCCTCTCTGCTATTGAAGAAATAGCTTAGGCTTTCTCACAGGAAAAAAAAAATTAAAAGCACAATATATAAATGGAGAGCAGGAAGCCCTGGGAAGGGCCCCTAGGGATGGGAGAAGACCTGTTTATGGAACCAACTCTACAAGGTAAAGCTGACCTCTGGCCCTGACTGCTGGGCTACAGTCACAGAGAGCATAGGTGGAACATGCACACTGGCAGGAGTTCAGCCTGAATGAGGCGGTGGCTGGGGTGCCCAGAGAGCTTCCTTGCCTCAGTCTGAAAGTGCCACTGTCTGCATTTCTCACACCCCTCTTTACTTGCTGTGTATCAAAGCTAATTTTATGAGAGGCTTGCAGGGAAGGCACAAGCAGGCAGTCATGGCTCAGGGAGTCAAAGCACCACAGGGGAGAGCAGGGCTTGCACAGCTGGTTTGGAGCCTCCTCTTAGAGAAGAGATTAAAGGGAGCTGGGGAAGCATCTTACCTAGTTTGCCTGCTGAATGGCTGTCCATACTGTATGCTGTTGGTTCTGCCCAGTGACATCGTCCTCACTTGTCTTACAGCACTGGACATGCTGCTCCACAAGTGTCACCTTCCTCAAACTGGAGCTACTGCAAATGTCTGAGGTTCTCTGAAGCTTTCCAAATAAGAAGCTTTCTGATACAAGAAGTAACTTTGCACTGCTCAGTTTGATTTCCAGTAGCTGTGCAGAGTTGCTCCCGCAGTAAAGAGAAGGAACAGCCATGAGCTAGGTAGGAGACAAGAATAATGAACACACGATGATTTTCTGTACAAAGGCATGCATAACCCATAGCTACTTCTGTGCAGCAGTTTTTGCTTGCAGAGCACAGAAGCTTAACCTGTTCTGCAGAGACAGGCAGACTGCCAGCCACCCAGGTGCTCCCTGAACCCTCCAGAGAAGTGAGGTGAAGGGATTTCTTCAAGCAAAGCCCACAGCCATGAATGGCTAGCATTAGGCTCCAGAAAGTCTATTTTGGGGAGGCAAGCTAATGGAGCAGTGACTTTAGGCTCAGTGTGTGGGTCCTGCTCAAATTCTGAGAAAAGTTTGAGTCTGGATCCCAGCCTCACTGACTCAGTATCATGTTCCCCACTCAGTGCTGGACCACTATGTGCTGAGAACAAGCTGACATGCCTGGAAGGCTGTTGGCAAGTTTTTCAGCAGTACCAAATACTTCTCTAAAGAGAGTGAGCTCTTCCTCCACACCATGTTAAGCTGGGCCACCTCTGCTGTGGCATCATACAGAAGAAACTGAAAATCTTAGGTGTTTCTCCCAGATATCCCAGGGCAGCCTTAGGAGCACTAGATGATACTATAGGAGCTTTGATTAGCATCCTGAAGACCAGAGATAACAGGTAAGAATCCACCAACTCCCTCTGCACTTAGTTTTAGTTCAGAGCATTTTAGAGCATTCATGTCCTGTTGGTGCACTATGATGAGGGTGGGCCTCTCTAGAGCCACATGGATCTGCATTTTCTTAGCCCTTTATGAACTATCTCATTGTGGCTCCATATCCAAGCATGGATTATGAATATAGTTTGCAGTTTGATGGCACAGTGACCCATCTCAGTATTGAAATAAACAATTGATGCCACAAGCACAAGAAGATGGAGGGGCCATGAGAGGTGCACTTAAAAGCTAAAACCAGGAGTGAAGCATCCCTGTTAGAACTGGAGTGATGGTGAGTTTTTCTGGTAGCTGTAATACAGAGAATTCCCACTTCCTTTATGAGGCAGCTGGATTTACAGCAGTTATTGTCTATGTAAGTGTATATAAATATTTTTTTCCCACAGCCCCTTTCACCTTACTCACCTCTGTCAACTGAGTCAAGATGCTGCAGCAGTTGTGCTGCAATGTGCTTTACACATGGATGTCTGATGAGACTGTCTAGGTCAGGTTCCATAAGTATGATTTTACATTTTTACTTCCCTACAGCTGTAAATACTTTTCTTCAATCATTAGTCTCTTTACAATCATGTTGCTTCATGGTACTGTCTTACACTCTGAAGCTGACAGTATTGCACAGTATGAAACCAAGTTGGAAGGGATCACAAAAGGTGACACAGGGTTCACCCTCCAAGCTCATGAAGGGGTTGATTTTCCCTAAAGTTTGGCCTTTCTTATAACTGTCCTATTTGTTCTTCAAATCTCCAGCAGTGGAAATTCAGCAGCTTCCTTTGGTGACCTTCTCAAGTTCTTTGCTATCCTGACTGCAGATTCACCAGTGGCCACTGCAAATGATGTAATGTGTTACTCTTTGCAGTAAACTTTTATGTATTTGAGGGCTGGTACTGTGTCTCACTTCAATTTTTTTCTTTGCTAGACTAAACAAAGCCTGCTTCTCTCAGTCTCCTCTCAAAGGTCAGGTTTTGTAGACCTCTGAGCCTTCTTGTTACTTCTCCTTTGGACTCTATCCAACTGATGTGTATCTGTCTTAAAAACTAGCACCCAGAGCTAGACACAGCCTTACAAATGCTGAGGGATACAGAAAGTTTGCTTCTCATGTTCTACAAATGACACTGCTTTGTGCATGCACTTCTGAACATGGATTTCCTGGGGAAAGGTCTGCAAGAGCTCTGGTGTTACCATCTGCCTGCATAGCATTCATACCTTGCCATGCCGCTGCAATTGCACAGCATTCCCTGGCTGCTGACAATACAGTCTGCTCCAGATCTGTTATGTGTGCTCTTCTGCACTGGCTCTGCATATATAACTCACATACCCTCAGCTCTCACACCATGCACTTCTCCGCAAAAAATTAAAGACTGCAGGACATGCCTGGCCTGCTTGTATCACATTTTGCATTGTATCAAATTTCTACCATCCATCACCCTCCATGGTTTCCCCTACAGGATTATTCCAGGCCTGCATCATTCATATAGGAAAAATTATGAACAAGTGAACTTCATGCACAGTCAGCTCTTCCACCAGCTCTCTGCAACCATGTCAGAGATGATGGAGCTATGTGACCACAGCATTGAGCTCTCTGACGATGCATTTCTGTAGCAGTATCCTGCAGATTTCCCCCAAGAATGCTTCTTTTGTGCAAAACTGTCCCATGGATGGATGGATGGAGCCTGGCATCTGCAGACAGGTACAGACCACTGCAGCAGCAAGCAAAATCTTGAACAAGCACCTTCAAAGTGCTTTGCTCTCAACATATCTGAGTGCAGTTGTGGGTTTGTTTAGGCAGGGATTGCTGACCCACTATGGAAACAACTGTGACCTACAGCTGCATGCCCTAGCCCTACTGGCTGTATATGTAAGGGATCCAGCACATCCCAGAGCAGTGATGGATGGCATAGCAATGGCTATTGCTGCTCTGGTCAGTGTTACACTCGCAGGTTAGTGGCAGAGCCATGCAGGAAAAAAGCCAGTGCAGGGTGTTGCAGCTGAACTACAACAAGGCAGCTGCCTTGCTCAGAAGAAATTAAATTTCTGTTTGGTTTCATGCTGGAAAATGATTCCGTGTCATGGCCAGAAAGGGGTTCTGCTTGAAAACAGCCTAGGGATACCACTGTACAAGTGATATCCTTGAAGATGGGGGAGGGCTGGTTTGGTTTTTGTTTTTTTTTTTCAAGCACTGTACTACAAAATAGAAGACTTGCAATTGTGGAGAACATCAAAGTGAATGGATTTTAAGTGAAGTTTTTAAGCTGGAGCTAAATAATGATAGGTCTGAGAGCTCAGTACTCTCACATAAAAAAAGGTTTTCTGTGAAGGCAAGGGTGGAGGCCACAAAGAGAATAATCCATTTGCTTGCTATTCTCCTACTGTTTTGCAGCTGTTCCCTTTCCAGAAAAAATGCACAATATTTACCTCCAAAGCTTGTCACACTTGTTCCATGGTCAGTTTTGGTGCCCGGGAAGTGAGAGAGACAAAAATTCTGCCTCTTGCCTCTTTTAAGCTATAGGCACATCATCAGGCAAGCTCTACAGAGAGTGAGAACAAGAGAGAACAAGAGACTCAAACCTGAGTCTCCCTCTTGGTGGCAGCAGGAATGGGTTACCCTCTATTTAATTTGCAGTCTCCAGAGGTAAGCAGGTTCTCCTGCCTTCTTGCTACCATGTGGAAGGCACTGGTTGGCTTTTCCTTTCATAGCTCTTTTCATGGAGGTGTGTAGCTTCTGTAGCAGGTGCTGCACCATGGCTTCCCCTATGCCTCAGGGCAGCATCTTCCTCTGCTTCCACCAGCAGAGACGGCACTGAGTACAGCCTGGATCAAGCCTTTGGTTTGTATGTGGATACACCAGTTGTCAGGGATTTGTGTACTTATGGGTGTCCAGTTTGAAGTGTGCTCTCTTCTACACTTTAATCCATTCCCTGTCTCTTGTAGGAACATGGAAAATGCTGTTGTCTTTATCTTCTCTGGTTCCTGAGTCTCTTTGTTGTTTGGGCCAGACAGAGGTACTGTGTCAGCACTGTGAAGTGGAATGTCCTTTAAAGACTGACACAGAAAACCAAAAAGACTGAGGGAAGAAAAAAAGCCTACAAAGACCTGCCTCTCAGTAAAGGACAACTTGCAGGCAAAACATGAGAAGTACTAACCCTGGGTGACTGAAGGTCTCTCTCTATGCCCATATAATAGAATAAGGATGGTAACCCCAATGAAGAGGTCATTTCACTGTACAATGTGTTTCATGGGCATCTAACATGACTCTGTCAGTGCCACTGGATGGTTTTACTCCTCATGTCCCTCTGCAGAACCAGCTCAGCAATTGCCCAAGTTGCTTTGGTTGCATGATGCTCCTGTGCCCTTCTGAGCAGCAAACACCTTTCCCTTGAGAGATGAAGTGAGGGAACAAAGGGGGCATTATATGGGCAATGTTGGTCAAGTACTCCTTCAAGGATGAAAGTAGATAGGGGTATGCGATAACAGGAATATAGGACTAGAGGTGTAATTCCTGATTCTATTGTTCTTTAAGTGACACTGTCAAAGGGAACAATCTAGGGTATACTCTGCTAGCAAAGTAAAATCAGGATTTTTACAGGGGAAAAAAATAATTTTCACAAAATGACACACATCAAAAAATATTAGCAAATATATATGAAGACCACTTTGTAAGTCACTGTTACTGTACTTACATATTTAAATAAACTTATTTCATCTTGAATGATGCTTGGTACAGTGAATACAAGTCTCTGAATGGTGCAGAACCATTATTATTCTGATAATCATATTTGTGTTTTCGATATCCGCAAGTGTACATAAAGGAGCATCATATAACATATGAAGACAGAGTACAGTAGAGTACCATTATACCACGCATCTGTTCATTATAGTCTGCACAGTTATTTATGCCAAGAAGTAAAGAATATAATCAAAATTCACCTCCAATGCTTGTTAAGAGGCAGGAAAAAAAATTCCCCTTTTTTGCACATAGAGCTCATTGGTGTAATTTAGGGCTAAATCCAGCTTGATGAACATTTCAGTTCAATTCAACCTGTTGCTTTGCAGCATCTTTCCAGTCCATTCTCAGCTATCCCCTCTCCCACAGCCCTGGGCCCCAAACTCTCGGCTTCTTCTGTATCAGACGAATTGGGATACAAGGTCACTTTGCCCTGCATGGTGCTGGAGAACCTTGTTTCAAACCTGTGTTTCCTTGGGCTTCCTCTAGATTTTGTGAGAGATGCCATAGTGCTTCTCAGCGAGACTATCAGGGGGAACAAACAATGCTGCCGTCCTTCCCCATCTACTTGTTTAGCCAACAGAAGCCGATATCAAGCATTTGCGTTTTGGTACACTCCTTAACGCGTTGTGTTTCCTTTCTAGGAAGCTGCTAAGTGAGCCAAAAGCATTTTAGTTTAGCGTTTTCCTGTCAAACAGGATATTTGTGAGCAGGCAGCAGCAGGTGCATCTGGGAGGCCCTGGCGCAGCACTGGGTGCCTCATAACTGCACCTGCTGGCTCCGGGTGCAAGAGCTCTGGCTGCCAGCACTGTCAATCCCAACCTTGACCAGCGGCTACCGCTCAGGAACAGGATAACACAGCCCTTTCTTTTTGCATCCTAGGTATGGGCACACCCTGCACAACCCCACAAGTTGTGTTCTGAGTCGGGAAGCAGGACTGTGGCTGTGACAGAGCACCCTCACGTCGGGGCCGGCAGGATGGGCACCACCTCCGCCACATGAAGACATCCTCACCGTGACAGGATTTGATACACTTGAAGTTGTATCAGGGAAAGTTTAGGTTGGATATCAGGAAAAGGTTCTTCACCCAGAAGGTGTTTGGGCACTGGAACAGGCTCTCGAGGGAAGTGGTCACAGCACTAAGTGTGACAGAGTCCAAGCAGCGTTCGGTCAATGCTCTCAGGCACAGGGTGTGACTCTTAGGGTGTCCTGTGCAGGGCCAGGAGTTGGACTCGATGGTCCTTGTGGGTGTCTTCCAACTCAGGAGTGTTCTGTGATTCTGTGACAAAATGCCACCCGGATCCACCCCTGAGGACGCGCCCAGTACGGGCCTCTGGGCTCCTGCACCCCATCCAGCCGTGGAGCCCTAGAAAGACAAACACTACCACAGCGGCGCGCAGCTTGCCTAGATCAATGGCACGATACAGCACATCCGCCGGCGGCCTCCGCCCCGCACCAGGAGGTGTCGGGCGGGGCCACGTGTAGGGCGGGGCTACCTCGTGCCGCCTATCATGGCACACGGATTCTGAGACGGACGCGTGTGAAAACCAATGAGAGAGGGTCTCCCTCTCGGGGGCCGGGGTCCGGCCGCGCGGATGGTGACCAATGGGAAGCGCAGAGGCGGGCGGTGGGCGGGGCGTCCCG
This sequence comes from Anthoscopus minutus, assembly GCA_013399455.1. Taxonomy (NCBI): domain Eukaryota; kingdom Metazoa; phylum Chordata; class Aves; order Passeriformes; family Paridae; genus Anthoscopus; species Anthoscopus minutus. The sequence goes on along the minus strand of VWYI01037728.1, from coordinate 229,456 downwards.
CCCC